>CM035151.1:79839836-79894205 GCA_020205615.1 Panax quinquefolius | reverse complement strand
AATCACCACCATCTCCGGCGACTCCTCCCCTGCCGAATCTGAAGCAAATCTTCCATCTCCTCCACCGGTTGGGACCTCAAATGGAATCAAACGTCGTAGAATCAAGGAATCGACCCCTGGATCCCCACCAATGTTGGTAATCCCTCTATCCTTCTCCTTGCATGACGTTCCTGAGAACTATTTTAGAGGTCAAAATTTTGAACTTCGTTTTAAATCTTCAATTTGTCAAAAATCATTTGTCTATGAGAAATTGATTGACATGTTTTACTATCAAAACTCTCCTCTTCAACATATTCTTATATCTTGTGGTCTGTCCTCTTTAAGTGATCCTCCCTCTATGGCTTATCCGAAGTTAGTTCAACAATTCTATAAAAACCTAGAACATAACGGTGATAGCTACACTTCTTTTGTCAAAGGAAAATCATTGTTTTTTACTGCTATGGACTTAGGAAGCATTCTGTCCATTCCTTTTTCGGGTGACTGTCCATTTAGTCTTAAAGGACCAGTTTATTCTCCTATGTCTCCTCTTGACCAACTTCAAACAATCATGGCTGACCCTACTCTGACTTCAGTAATTCTTTCCAAAACCATTGATGTGTCCCCTATTGCTATATAGTCCTTCACAAACTGATGAGGTATAACCTTTTACCTCGTATTGGTGGTGGGGTTGAATTCATATACCAGGACTTAGTCTTAGTTACTTTGTTAATGAAAGGGAAACCCTTTAACTTTTCCCTTATGATGCTCAAACATATGGTTAAATGTGAAAAACATTCTAAAAAATGCCTTCCTTACAGTTGTTTTCTCACCAAATTGTTCACTCACTTCCAAATTCCCCTAGACAATGAAGGCTCAATTACAATTACTGATTCCATTGATTCAGTAAATCTCAAAAGTTCCCAAATCACACTGGTAGATGGTAAGTTCATACGCATTGCACCAGATGTTGCCCTAGCTCCTCCAGCACAAAATTCCATTCCCCATACTTCATAACCTCTTTTCCATGAGATTCTAACTCTTCTCCATACTATTGCTACAAATCAAACAACACTCACTGCTGATGTCAAAGACATCCAACACCGCCTCTCTATGTTAGAAAAGGGCAAACTCCCCATTAGTCGAATTGAACTCCATACTTTCTTTCGCACTATAGAGGATGAATTTATCGATCTTCAGGCATGATTTGAACTGCATACCCGGGCTATGGTAGAAGCTCTGCAGGGGAAAATGAATCGTAATGCATGCCAATTAAGCACTGAACTTAAATTCATCTACAACCAGATTGGGTCTCTTGGTCGATTCACTGAAAGGCGCCTAAATGACTTAGCTGAAGAACTACAGGCTAAAACAGTCAACTCTCGCATCCCTGAGTGGCCACAGTGCAACTGGATGGCTGAATACCAAGGGGACTTCTTAGACCTTCCTCTCCTTCCTCCTACCTTCATCGCCCGTCCTCCACGATTTGCAGACACCATGTCTTTAGAGGAAATCGAACACCGTCGGCTTCACCGTCCTTAATTCACTGCTCGCGAAGCCAACCATGTTCACATTGCTGAGGAGGATGCTTAAAGCTCTTGCTCCTTCTTACCCCTTTCCCTCTGGGGTCGTCTTTTTGATAGATGCCAAAGGGGGAGATGAATTATGAATTCTTCCATTAAAGACTGAAATATTTTTTAAATTTCATGCATGATTTACAAATTTCTGGTTAAGACTATATTTTTTAAGTAATGATTGTTAGGATGATTGTATGGTTAATGGTTTGCTGGTTTAATAGTTTAATGATGTTATTACTGTTTAAAGTTTAATGTGGATTATCCTAACAGTTTATTGCAGGATCATTAACACTACATATATGCAGAAAATATGAATCAAATATTTGATTCTATAATTGCCAATTTTGAGATATGCATGAATTTAGGGGGAGTCATAATTACTTTGTTGTCATCATCAAAAAGGGGGAGAATGTTGACTTATGTCATACTCCATTCTAAATGTTTTGATGATGACCATATTTTTCCTCTAACCATGCTCTACGAAATTTCAAGAAAAGAAATGGCTATACAGGAACATCGAGGAGGAAAACACAAAGACTTGAAAACTTTAAAGGATGAAAAACATTTTGAGTCCTAGGAAATATGTGTAAGATCTTAGCTTAAACTACTTCTCAATAAGGCTTTAGGGCATGTGCATTTCACACACATATATATATATATATATATATATAATTATTTTGAGTATATATTAATCTAGAGTTGTAACAAAAATGCTAAATACTGTTACCATAATGTGTTAGGCAGATTTACTAAAGATCATGGCGTAAGCTTTTAAAAGTAATTACCTTAACCCATGCTTTATAATCTAAGGAATCTATTTCTGGTAAATAAAATATGATATCTTGGTACCATGAATCATGCATCATATAATTGCCGATATTAAGGAAAGTGATTAGACTGTCTCTAAACCATTGCTATAGTAACTCGGTATGGTAATAACCTTAGTGGTTGTGTTGGTTTTGAAGACTACAATTAGTTGGCTATAATTAAGCTGCTAATATACATCTAATCTACATATTATGGTAATACAAGATATAAGAGTCACCACGTGATGGACATTCAATCAAGCCTAACTCCTCACCAATCACTAATATATCATGATGTCAGCATAATATCTATTATTGGCCATAACAGTTGCATATAACTGGAACATACTGTGATTGACACAAAATATGGAGATTTTTCTAGAATGCTTGATTGGTGCAATATGTCTCAAACGGTCATATTACAGGCTAGGCTCCATGCAACGGTAACACAATCGGTTTACCTATAAAAGAACTGGACCTATTAATATGGAAAACAAGAAATACATACTGCGCTTGCTAATATCTAAACTACAAAAAAACGTGTGTTTCTTCTTCTTCCTGTTGTTGACTGAAACTCTATTGAAGAAGTTATTGTTGTCTATTTCCGAGGTGATTGTGTAGCAAATACTCTGGTAATATCTTTCTTACATATCATTGCATACTAGAGCCTTGCATTGTTAAGCGATAAATTGCTTAGATCAATAGACCTCTATTTGTATCTTAATTTTCTCATACAAATCAATATCATCGGAATTGTAAACCGGTTTGGATTATTGTATTGTTAAAATTAAGTTCAAAGAGAGCATAGGTTCTTGAGGGTGCATAGGTGCACAAGGAACAAAGGTGCTCAAGTGGTTGAAACTTGTATTGTATTTGAAAGTGTTTAATAAAAGTGAGTCTCCAATATTAGTTGGTATTGGACGTGGATTAGGCTACTATTACGGAGGGTAGTAGTTGAACCACGTAAAAATTCACGTGTTCATGTGATTGCCCATTGTGCTAAATTATCTGATCATCCTGCTAACTATCCAGCAACATGCATTCAATATCTATAAATTTACAAAACTAATTCAGCAAACTATTTTCACATAATCACATCTTGAAAAAGGTCAAGTCTCTAAATTAAGAATTTTGGAAAGTCTTAAATCAATTCAACATCTTGTCTTAACATTTCAGTTTATAAGGATTTGGAATCCAGCCTCTTGTATTGAATATCCAAAGGAATTTTTATTTGACAAAAGTTGGACATTGTTTGTTCCTACACTTATTCAACCCCCCTTCTAAGTGTGCCTATTTAAATTTCATCCTTTTACATTATTTTCATTTTAAGGACTTCACAAAAGCTATTGGTTACAAATATACACTATATCATCATCAAATCAAATATATGCATTTGTACTAACAATCTCCCTCTATTTAATGATGACAAAACTAGTAGTTTCAAGCAATTATCAATTCTAAGATATAAATGATTTGATCTGTGAGTTTAAGCATGACTTATATATAGTAAACAACTGTATTTCTAGAGAGAAAGAATGAATATATTGATGAATAAAAGAATTTACAGAGTATATAAAAATTTACAGTGAAAATTTTACAACATAAATATTTATTTACCTTCTTCCTCTTCTGTTTCCTAGTGAATCTCTTCTTTCAGCTTCTCGCCTTCTCGTATAGTTTTTTCTCCCTTATGCTTCTCTTCTCTGAATTTCTTCAATTAAATCTCTGGGTCCAAGATCAGATATGTTAAATCGTTATTCCCCTTCTATGTGAACCCCTTACAGTTTATGTTCTCGAAAGCTGGGTCACTAGATGGGAGTCTTGAGCGAGTAAGTGTTACTGTACTCGACGATCCTGGCCTTAAAGAGGAAGTTGGCTTGTAATAAGATTTTCTTTGGCCCAGAGGAATTACTTGAGTTGCAGAAGAAACTCTAGAGGTAGGATGAACAATTAATGATTATTGAGGTCATCACCGTTCCTCTTTTTAGTCAGCATCTTTGTTATTTCGTAGAGAATTTACCTCTTCAGAGAGCTGCTTGACAGAGTTGATAAGTTTTTGTATTTGGCTCCTTGACAGGGTGATGTCGTCTCTGGATTCTTGGTATCTGGCATCAACTTGTTCTCTTTGAAGATGAATAATTGAAATCGTATTAGCAATGTGTTCCATTGAATGCATGACCAACCTTTTAAATTCTAACACGGAGGAGCTCAAAGACAAGACTTTATTAGAGAGAAACTTTATGGATTCAACATTTGTAGATTGTAGAGAAATCACTGCTTCTTTATGATCGACGATCTGCTTAACGTAGATTTCATCTCGCTTCTTGAGATTTTCAAAGATAGTCTGAATGAGCTCATTTATTCTTCTGCCGAATTCTTTTGACATTTTGGTAGGTACTTTAGCAGCCGTCTCAGCTATATGGGTTGTACTTTTCTGAATTCCAGTAGTAGTGTCTTGGATACCAATATTGTACTCATCAAAAATGATGTCCAACATTAATAGTAGCACAATATTTAATTATTTTCATTCCTTTATGCTTAGTTTAGTTGCATGAATTCTGTTATATAGACTGATTTAAGGTATTTATCGACTTAAGGAAGAATTTGTTATGATTCTGTGAAAATGGTGTTTAATACTAAGTTTTATGTTTTTTGTAGGAATACTCTTCGAGCAACATTGGTATTTTACGATTGCTGAGTAGTTACTCTACGATTATAATGTTAGAGTGGCAGGTTGGTACTCTACGATCGCAGGAAGGCTTGAGCTGATTGTTTGCCAATTTTGAGTTGCACTCGACGATTTAACATATCACTCTACGACTTGCTATTTTACTTTACATTTTCAGTTCTACGATTGTCGAGGTTTACTCTACGATTCTAAGATGGAGATTTACTGTAAGATCTCCAACTTTTATGAATAAAGATTAATTTTTCTCGAAATATATTTTTGAATATTATGGTGTGGATTTGATATAATGTTATAGTTGTGGGTAATATTTACAAATTTTGCAAAGTAAGCAAGTGGCTATATAATATTCGATTGGTCAGAGAATATTCGTTTTAACAGGGAATATTCATACGACGACACAATCATTGGTGAACCCCACACCGAAAGTATTGTCGTAGTTAGAAAATGACCGAATTATCTTTTTATAAAAATAACGACGAAAGTTTTACCGTTAAACTGTTGAACTACCCGTGGTAAAAATGCGATGTCTGGCGTGGTTGCATAGTAGCACCACGGTATTGATTATTGATGCTTACGTGAGAAGTCACTCGGTTATACTCAATTATTACTACGATGAATTGTTGCATAATATCTCTCATATTATTGATTCAATTATTGTCACAGTATCATTTGCATAATATTTTATATTATTAAATTAATAATTGAGACGACAAAGTTATTCATATTATTATTTGCAATATTGACAATGTCTAGAAAGTTCCAAATCGATGAGGTTTGGTCACCTAATTGCGGCTACCAACACGGAGAGAAATCTTTATCGAAAAACCCCTCTTTCTTGGGAATGATCTGGTTGTTAAATGTTGTGAGTTATAATATTAATGATGAATAAGTTCGTGTTGATTAAAGATGAAATTGATTGTTTAATTATGTTAGGATTATTAGTGTTAGTGGAAATCGACATCTATTTCGATAATAATGGATGTCTGGAGGTTATATTGAACAATCAGATAATTAATCAGATAAATGAGCAAATAATTGCTATTAATTTACATGCATGTACTATTAGGGGAGGTGGTGCAAGATTGATAATACTTGCATGACTAAATTAAAAATGGAGGTATATATGAAGGTACTATACTGTAATTATTTTTTTCACATGATTGAACTATTGATTCACATGATAGTACTATTGATTCACAAGATGTACTATTAGGGGAGATGGTGTAAGTTTGATAATACTTGCACAACTAAATTAAAAATGAAGGAAAAGATGACGGTATTATAATATAATATTTTGAGCCCCAAAACGTGCAATTATCGAAATTATATTTTCCTATAAATGGAAGCTCATTCTTCTTTCATTCTCACCAATTCACTAAAACTCACAAGAGCAATTATAAAGAGAGAAGCTATAGAGAGAAAGAAGAAGAGAAGTCTGCTACTTCACTATTCTAGTATCCAGTCTTCTTCTGAGGTAAGGGATATTATTTTGTTCAGTATTCATAGGAATAATTTTTTCTTCCATACTCTGTAGTATATGAGTAATATTATTTCGTCTCGTATTCCTGATTATACCCTCATTTTGTTAAAGTATTGCTTCTATACTCCGTGAAATTAGTAGAATATCCTTAAAATTTGCGCTTCATCTAGTATCATTTCACAAGGATATTTTCTACAAATTCTTGTTAAATTTTAAACTTTTCATGTCAGAGTACTGTCCATGAGTAGTATTCATTTTTTATGGTACTATTCACAATGTACTGTTCACGGGGTACTATTCATAAAGTACTATTCACGGGTACTATTCACAAAGTACTATTCATGAGTACTATTCATAAAGTACTATTCACGAGTACTATTCACAAAGTACTATTCTCGAAGTACAATTCACGGGGTACTATTCACTCGGGTACTATTCACCCGGAAAATTATTCATGACAAAAATTAATTTCTTTGTTGTCCAAATCATTTTTGATACAATATTATTCTTGAATTTTACTCCACAAAGCGAGATCATGTTGACAATTTGGACATTATTGAATTACGGATAAATTAAGTTATAAATCTTTAAAATTTATCCTTTGTTTTCTTTTTAATTGAATTCTTATATCATTGTCATCATCCTCATTACTTATATTGTGATAAAAGTCATCTGTGGCTTACGTGTATAGATGTCTTATTGATTGGTATGATTATGACCGAGGATTATTCGGTATAATCATGGTAGTAATGTTACAAATTATGTGGTAAAAATCCTCATTGGCACATAGTGCATTGATGGATAGTTGTTGGTATGATTATGACCAAGATTATTATTCGATATAATCATGACCATTGATGATTACATGAATATCCTTGGCTAGTAGTGCGAGGGATGATTCGATGATGTGGTTTATTTATTAAGTCGAGTCTCAAATGATAAAATTGATGATAAACTTTTAAATCATAGAAGATAGTAGATATCATGCTCTACTTGACTATTCTAATGGATTGCTTGTTCCGTTGTAGTTAAACTTGATGTTTATTATATTTTATCAGTTTAATACTGTTGAAGGCTAACAATAATTTATTCTGCATTATCTTAGTCATAATATTTCTTACTGGGCTAGTTGAGCTCACCCTTTATTTTCATTGATCTCTTCAGAAAATGAGAATATAGTTGGGACTAGTAGGGGAACAGAGTGACGGTCCAGATGTTTGCATTAGTAGTCCTCACTATTTAGTGAAATAGTGTGATAATAATTATAATGAGGACTTTATTTGAGTTTGGATACTCTCTACGAGACATTATACAAACTTCTTTTATACAGTACGATAAAACGTAGCTGAGAGTTTCAACACGGATAAAACGTCCTCGAAATTAGGGTGCGTACTTGGTATGTCGAAGAGGTGAGGATACCTTGACTTCATTTCAGATTCTAACTCCCAGGTCATTTCCTCAACATCGTGGTTTCTCCACAAAACTTTGACTTGAGGTATAACCTTGGAGGGTAGAATATGATCCTTCTTATCCAAGATTTTAACAGGTACCTCATACGTTAAATGTTCCACTATCTCATCCGGTTCTAATTCAATAATGTGGTTCGGGTCTTTCACATATTTACGTAACATAGATATGTGAAAAACGTTATGAACATGAGACATACTTGGCGGTAAGGCGAGTTTATAGGCCATAGTTCCTACTCGATCGAGGATTAAAAATGGGCTAATGAATCGAGTATTGAGCTTTCCTCTCTTTCCAAATCTCGTAACTCCTTTCCATGGAGCAATACGTAACAACACATGATCTCCAATATTGAATTCCACATCTTTTCGATGAAGATCAGCATAACTCTTTTGTTGATCTTGTGAGGTTTTTATACGTTGTCGGATCGCTTGAATCTTTTCCATAGTCATATGTACCAACTCCGGTCCCAACAACGTTGCTTCACCCACCTCATCCCAGCATATTAGAGAACGACGCTTTCTTCCATACAACGCCTCAAATGGAGCCATGCCAATACTTGCCTGATAACTATTGTTGTAGGAAAACTCCACCAATGGTAAGAACTTGTCCCAACTTCCTTTGAATTCAAGGACACAGAGTCTTAATAAATCTTCAAGAGTTTGAATATTCCTCTCCATTGCCTCATCCATTTGAGGATGATATGCTCAACTAAATCGTAAATCTCGTGCCCATAGCTTTTTGTAAACTAACCCAAAATCGTGAAGTGAATCTTGGGTCTCGATCAGAAACTATGTATCTTGGCATACCATGCAATCTTACAATCTCGTTTATGTATATACGAGCAAGATGTACAAGTGTATAAATTTCTCGTATCGATAAAAAATAAGGCGGACTTGGTCGATCTATCAACAATGACCCAAATCAGCATCTATGCCTTGAGAAACCTTGGGAAGACCAATGAATTGAAATCCATGGTAATGTGCTCCCACTTCCATTCGGAATTTCAAGTGGTTGTAATGGACCTTTTGGCACTTGATGCTCACGCGCCGACTTCGTTGACAAGTTAGACACCTTGAGATAAACCCCGCTTATCTCTCTCTTTCATATTGCTCCACCAAAATGTATGTCGAAGATCACGATAAATTTTGGTACTCGGGATGGATTGCAAACGGTGTGTTGTATGCGCCTCCATCATGATTTTATACTTCAAGTCAGAATCGTTAGGAACACAAAGTCTGGAGTTGACTCAAAGTATTCCTTCTTCATCAATTCTTGCTTCCGGAATATCACCTTCTTGCACTTTGTTCCTCATACGCATCAGTTTCAGGTCTGTAGCTTAAGCAGCTTTAACTTTATCGATTAAAGTCGGTTCTACTCTTATATTCGCCATCATCACATGGGTCCATAGAGTCTTTAAATCTATCTCCATCCTTTGTAAGTCATACAAAATGTGCCTTTGTATTGACAATATCGCACTCGTACCCGCATATGATCTTCTACTCAATGCATCAGCTACTACGTTCGTTTTTCCAGGATGGTATTGAATGGTATGATCGTAATCTTTCAATAGCTTAAGCCATCGTCGTTGCGCATGTTGAGTTCCTTTTGAGTGAAGAAATATTTGAGGCTTTTATGATCTGTATAGATCTCCACCTTCTCTCCTTACAGGTAATGCCTCCAAATCTTAAGCACAAAAACGGCAGCTGCCAACTCTAGATCATGAGTAGGATGATTCCTCTCATATTCTTTGAGTTATTGTGAGGCATAGGCTATGACTTTCCCATTTTGCATTAGAACACATCCTAACCCTTTGCCTAAAGCATCACTGTAGATGACAAATCCCTCCGAGCCATATGGTATTGTCAGAACAAGTGCTGAAATGAGTCTTCTCTTGAGTTCTTGAAAACTCTTCTCACATTCCTCGCTTCAACCGAATTTTGTATCTTTCCGAGTCAGCTGATTTAATGGAGTATTGATTCGAGAAAACCCTTCTACGAATCTCCGATAATAACCAGCTAAGTCGAGAAAGCTACATACTTCGGTCACTGACTTAGGTTACTCCCAACTTTGAATTGCATCAATCTTTGCTGGGTCAACAGTTATTCCATGATTTGATATCACGTGCCCAAGGAATGCTACTTCCTCAAGCCAGAACTCTCATTTCTTCAACTTGGCATATAACTTGTTTTCACGAAGATTTTGGAGTATCAGCCTCAAGTGTTGCTCATGATCTTCACGACTTTTGGAGTAAATGAGGATGTCATCAATAAAGACGACCACAAAGTGATCCAAATATTCCTTGAATACTCGGTTCATCATATCCATAAAAGCAGCAGGAGCATTAGTCAATCCAAAAGACATGACTAGGAATTCGTAATGCCGTCTTCGAGTTACGAAAGT
Organism: Panax quinquefolius; assembly: GCA_020205615.1. Classification (NCBI taxonomy): domain Eukaryota; kingdom Viridiplantae; phylum Streptophyta; class Magnoliopsida; order Apiales; family Araliaceae; genus Panax; species Panax quinquefolius. The sequence continues at coordinate 79,883,810 of CM035151.1, read as the reverse complement.
AGTCTTTGGAATGTCATCAATTTTAATCTTCAACTGATGATATCCAGAACGAAGATCGATCTTTGAAAAGAATTTAGCGCCTTGCAACTGGTCAAACAGGTCATCAATGCGAGGCAACGGGTACCTATTTTTGATGGTGACATGATTCAACTCCCGATAATCAATACAAAGTCGCATACTTCCATCTTTCTTCTTCACGAATAGAACAGGAGCACCCCAAGGAGACGTAATAGGTCGAATGAAATCGATGTCTAACAATTCCTGCAGTTGGGTTTTTAACTCCTGAAGTTCAATAGGAGCCATTCAATATGGGGCTTTGGAAATGGGTTTTGTACCGGGTTCAAGGTCGATACCAAACTCTATTTCACGCTCTATGGGTAGGCCATGAAGTTCTTCGGGGAATACGTCAGGAAATTTATTAATAATAGAAATATCATTCAAATCTGACGTATTTTTGTTTAAATCTATGACATGGGCTAAGAAAGCTTGACATCCATTTTTCAATAAATGAATAGCTTTATGGTTTGAGATGACCGTGATTTATTTTAATGGTTTGGTCGTTTGAATTCGCATAATAGGTTGATTAGGAATATGAAAGCTAACAACCTTACGAAAACAATCAATTTTAGCATGATGAGTAGTTAACCAATCAATCACTAGAATCACGTCAAATGCAAATATTTTTATAGAGATAAAAACGATAGGTAACGTGCGGTTACTAATTTGAATCAAACAAGACATATAAACAGTGGATGTAATGAAGGTTTCTCCCAATGGAGTTTCAACAGATAAGTCAAAGTCTAATTTCTTCTGGTCAAATTTAAACGTTGAGCGCAAGTAGGAGAAATAAAAGAATGGGTAGAACCCAGTATCAAATAAGGTATAGACTTGGCTAGAGTTTATGATTAGCTTACCCATGATCACCTCGTTCAAATTCCTCACTTTTTGGGAGGTTACGACAAACGCTCTCCCTTGAACTACCGGTTTTGTCTTGTCTGGGACGGCCTTTGATGCCTCCATCCCAACTGGACTTGACTTCGGTGTACGACAAAATCGGACAAGGTGACCTTCTCTTCTGTAAATTATAACACGCTTTGGATTGCTGCGTACAGTTCAGACTGATATGTCCTTCCCCTCCGCATTTGTAACATTTGGTTGGATGTCGTTCCCCTTCCTTAACAACAGGTGCTAGTGATGACGTCTTTCCATCATTGTTGAATCTCCTCTTCTTAAAATTTCTACTTCTATTATCTTGGCAATGATTACCACCGAAGTGGTTACAATTTCTGGCATGTTGATTATCTCCACGTTTATTGTCACCGCTTCGATGACTGCTACCACTAGTATTATCATTTTGTCAGATGCTCTCTCTTGGTTGGGTTGACTCGTTATCGCGCTCCAATAACTGAGCCCTATTTACAACATCTGAATACAAACACAGTTTGTGAAAAATTAAGTATTGACGTATCTCGGGTTTCAAACCTCTTAGAAACATCCGCGTCATTCTCTCCTCATTATCAACCAAGTGGGACGCAAATCGGGACAACTCGACAAACTTAGCTTCGTACTGCGACACGGTCATATTATTTTGCTCTAGCTTGATAAATTCTACCTCCTTCATGTGACGAATACTTTCGGGAAAGTACTTGTCGTTGAACAGTTCTTGGAACTTCTCCCAAGACATCTTAAGTGCGGCGGAGTTGAGTATGCTTTCTGATTCCTACCGATCTCTGCCTCTCCTCAAGAACATAAAGGTGGCAAAGGGAACCTTTTGCTCCTCAGAGCATCCCAAGACATCAAATATCTTGGTGATCTTCTTTATCCATGTCTTCGCCTTAAGTGGTTTTGGCTCTCCAATAAACTCCGGTGGTCCCAACTCCTTGAACTGTTTAGCGATGACCATCCGAGAGTTGCCAGTGTTTCCAACTGCATTTTGAATAGGAGTTGTTCTCGCCTGATGTTGCATGAATTGCATAAAGCCTCTGAACATCCCATCGTTCATCACTTGGTCAGCGTTGTTGTTTTCCTGATGATTATTGCCATCCTGATGTACATTATCCTAAGTATTGATCGTTGGTGACTCAACGGTCTCATGTGCTTTATTGCTTATCTCAACATTTTCGAATTCCATTATCAAATACTGCCACAAAACAAGGGTTAATTGACATGTCATATATTATCCCTATACTCTGACCGACTAATTAAATACCAAATAAACTTAGGTAGGTCATACTAGCGAAGGAATTCCCCGTCTCTCCCCTCCTAGTTCTTGTCTCACATCTCAGCCATGGATCATATCCCTAAGCTTTGATACCAACTGTGACGCCCCCAAAATAGGTATACATCACCCATCTTGAGTCGCCAAATACATGGTACATAATTTAAATACAAACTTCTTTTATACAGTACGACAAAATGTAGCTAAGAGTTTCAACACGGATAATGTCTCGTAGAGAGTATCTAAACTCAAATAAAGTCCTCATTACAATTATTATCACACTATTTCACTGAATAGTGAGGACTACTAATGCAACCATCTGGACCGTCACTCCGTTCCCCGACTAGTCCCAGCTATAATCTCATTTGATGAAGAGAACAATGAAAACAAAAGGTGAGCTCAACTAGCCCAATAAGAAATATTATGACTAAGAGAATGCAGAATAAATTATCGTTAGCCTTCAACAGTGTTAAACTGATAAAATATAATAAACATCAAGTTTAACTGCAGCGGAACAATCAATCTATTAGAAAAGTCAAGTTGAGCATGATATCTACTATCTTCTATGATTTAAAAAGTTTATCATCAATTTTATCGCTGAGACTCAGCTTAATAAATAAACCATATCTTTGAATCATCCCTGAACTACGGGCCAATGATATTCATGTAATCATCAATGGTCATGATTATACCGAATAATCCCTTGTCATAATCATACCAACAACTGTCCATCAATGCACTATAGGCCAATGAGAATTTTACCACATCATTTGTATTATTACGATCATGATTATCTTTAGAATAATCCCTAGTCATAATCATATCAATCAATAGTACATCTATGCACGCAAGCCACAGATGACTTTTTTCACAATATAAGCATGAGGATGATGACAATGATATAAGAATTCAATTAAAAGAAAGCAAAGGATAAATTTTTATGGATTTATAACTTAATTTATCCAGAATTCAATAATGTCCAAATTGTCAACATGATACTGCTTTGTGGAGTAAAATTCAAGAATAATATTGTATCAAAAATGATTTGGATAGCAAAGAAATTAATTTTTGTCATGAATAATCCCCCGGGTGAATAGTGCCTGAGTGAATAGTACCCCATAAATAGTACTTCAGGAATAGTACCCCATGAATAGTACTTTGTGAATAGTACTCGTGAATAGTACTTTATGAATAGTTCTCGAGAATAGTACCCCGTGACTAGTATTGTAAAAATGAATACTACCCATGGATAGTACTCCGGCATGAAAAGTTTAAATTTAACAAGAATGTCCAGAAAATATCCTTGTGAAACGATACTAGATGAAGCGCAAATTTCAAGGTTATCCTATTAATTTCACGGAGTATAGAAGAAATACTTTAACAAAATGAGGGTATAATCAGGAATACGAGACGAAATAATATTACTCATATACTACAGAGTATGGAAGAAAATATTATTCCTATAAATACTGAACAAAATAATATCCCTTACCTCTCAAGAAGACTGGATCTTTGGAATAGTGATATAATGTACTTTCTTCTTCTTTCTTTCTCTCTATAGCTTCTCTCTCTATAATTTCTCTTGTGAGTCTTAGTGAATTGGTGAGAATGAAAAAAGAATGAGCTTCTATTTATAGGAAAATATAGTTTCTATAATTGCACGCTTTGGGGCTCAAAATATTACTGTATAATAACTTCATCGTTTCTTTCATTTTTAATTTAGTCCTGCAAGTATTATCAAACTTACACCACCTCCCCTAATAGTACATCTTGTGAATCAATAGTACAATCTTGTGTATCAATAGTACAATCATGTGAAAAAATAATTACAGTATAGTACTTTCATCTATACCTCCATTTTTAATTTAGTCATGCAAGTATTATCAATCTTGCACCACCTCCCCTAATAGTACATGCATGTGAATCAATAGTACACACATATGAATAAATAGTTATAAGCATGTAAATTAATAGCAATTAATTGCTCATTTATCCGATTAATTACCTGATTGGTCAATATAACCTCCAGACATCCATTATTATCGAAATAGATGTCGATTTCCATTAACACTAATAATCCCAACACAATGAAAATATCAATTTTATCTTTAATCAACACGAACTTATTCATCATTAATATTATAACTCACAATATTTAACAACCAGATCATTCCCAGGAAAGAGGGGGCTTTCCGATAAGGATTTCTCCTTATTGACGCACAATTAGGTGACCAAACCTCTCCTTGACAGAACTTTCTAGACATTGTCAATATTACAAATAATAATATAAATAACTTTGTCGTCTCAATTATTGATTTAATATTATAAAATATTATGTAGATGATACTGTGATAATAATTGAATTAATAATATGAGAGATATTATGCAAAGAATTATGTAGTAATAATTGAGTATAACCGAGTGACTTCTCACGTAAGCATCAATAATCAATATAATGCATGCTACTATGCAACCACGCCAGACATTCTTGTACTTTTACCACCGGGTAGTTCAACAGTTTAACGGTAAAACTTTTCGCCGTTATTTTTATAAAAGATAATTATGTCATTTTCTAACTACAACAATACTTTCGCTGTAGGGGTCCACTAATGATTGTCTTGGTCGTATTTAATATTCCTGTTAAAACGAATATTCCCAGGCCCAATCGAATATTATATAACCACTTGCTTACTTTTGCAAAATTTGTAAATAATACCCACAACTATAACATTATATCAAATCCACACCATAATATTCAAAAATATATTTCGAGAAAAATTAATCTTTATTCATAAAAGTTGGGGTCTTACAACCTCCCCTTCTTATGAAATTTCGTCCTCCAAATTAGGGTGCGTACCTGGTATGTCGAAGAAGTGAGGATACCATGACTTCATTTCAGATTCTAACTCCCAAGTCATTTCCTCAACATCGTGGTTTCTCCACAAAACTTTGACTTAAGGTATAACCTTAGAGCGTAGAATATGATCCTTCTTATCCAAGATTTTAGTTGATACCTCCTCATACGTTAAATCTTCCGCTATCTTATTCGGTTCTAATTCAATAATGTGGTTCGGGTCTTTCACATATTTACGAAACATAGATATGTGAAAAACGTTATGAACACAAGACATACTTGGCGGTAAGGCGAGTTTATAGGCCATAGTTCCTACTCGATCGAGGATTAAAAATGGGTCAATGAATTGAGGATTGAGCTTTCCTCTCTTTCCAAATCTCGTAACTCCTTTCCATGGAGCAACACGTAACAACACATGATCTCCAATATTGAATTCCACATTGTTTTTGATGAAGATCAGCATAACTCTTTTGTCGATCTTGTGAGGTTTTTATACGTTGTCGAATTGTTTGAATCTTTTCCATAGTCATACGTACCAACTCCGGTCCCAACAACATTGCTTCACCCACCTCATCCCAACATATTGAGAGAACGACACTTTCTTCCATACAACTCCTCAAATGCAGCCATGCCAATACTTGTTTGATAACTACTGTTGTAGAAAAACTCCACCAATGGTAAGAACTTGTTCCAACTTCCTTTGAAGTCAAGGACACAGAGTCTTAATAAATCTTCAAGAGTTTGAATAGTCCTCTCCGACTGTCCGTCCGTTTGAGGATGATATGCCGAACTAAATCGTAAATCCGTGCCCATAGCTTTTTGTAAACTAACCCAAAATCGTCAAGTGAATCTTGGGTCTCGATCAGAAACTATGGATACTGGAATACCATGCAATCTTACAATCTCGTTTATGTACATACGAGCAAGACGTTCAAGTGTATAAGTTTCTCGTATCGATAAAAATGAGTAGACTTGGTTAATCTATCAACAATGACGCAAATCGCATCTATGCCTTGAGAAACCTTGGGAAGACCAGTAACGAAATCCATGGTAATGTGCTCCCACTTTCATTCTAGAATTTCAAGTGGTACCTCTCAAAAAATATATAGTATTTATTTCAACTGAAATTTTTACAGAAAATAGTGTTTTAGGTGTAATTTGAATAAATAAAGAAAGCAGGTTTATGCATCGTACATACCCTGCTTTCAGATATGTATCCAAATCTATTATATATACTAAAACACAGTACATGACACAATAAGTTGACATCTATCATTCTAAAAAATTAACACATGTCCATCCTAATTAATGCTCCTAATTACCATTTACACAAATGCCCATCTAACTTAATTCTTAGGACTCCTCTTTTACTTCGACTTCTTTTTTCAGATACTTATAGACTTCTATGTTTGATATATATATATATATATATATATATATATATATATATATATATATATAGTATCCTTAAATTTTTGATTGTATTAATATTAGGTCATCGATTTTGTTAAAATAAAATTATTAATTAAAATGTTAAATTAATGTCATTAGAACAATTATCAAAATTTTATCCAATATATATTTGTTTGGATAAAATGAATATTTTATTTCTATGGCGTACATCAATATTTAGTACATGTTCTAAATGAGTTATAAATTAAAGATATAATTTAATTTTTTGAAATCAAACGACTAATATATTAAATTTCAAATTAATGGGAATCATATAGTAAATATATATTAAAAATTATTAATTATAAATTTATTCTAATTTAAATTTTTATAAATTATACTATTTTAAAATTTAATATATCATTATTTAAATTCTAAAATCAAATCGTAATGAATAATACTTTAATTGAGTAGGTTGAGAAATCAAGTCGGAATTAACTTCCCCATATTAAGGCATAAGTGGTGTGAAGGACTAAAACCTTTTTAGAAAGTTTTTGCTCTCATTAGAAACTACATTTAAGGATTGTGATAATAATATAAATATGGTCCCACCAAATTAATTGGATAAATTGGTTCATTATTGCTATTTTAGCTTACTATTTAGTTTTAAGTTTTTAGGTTAATACTTCTACAATGAGTTTTTGTGAAATTAACTATGATTTTGAGTGGGAATGAATTCAGAATCTTCAGACCTATGTCTTAATATTTTAGATAATATCAATTAGTATTTAATTAATAATCAATATTTTAGCATAATGATAGAAGTTCCAATAGTACTTAATGTTTTGACAGGTATTGACTATTGAGAGTGTGAAAAATAAATAAAATGGAAAACTAAGAGAACAATACATATTTTCTTTAACAATCTATTGTATTGGGATTGTTTTTTTTGTTTTTTCCGAAATAGATACAAAAAATTGTATTTTTAAGAGATTATTTAAACATTCGCATACCCTTCACTTCTCTTTTTGTTATGGATTGTAAAAAGTTAATTAAGTTGAGGCAACCCTTTCTTTGCAGTAAACAAAATACAAAAGTATTAAAGGACAGGGAAAATAAATCAGTTGGCTCCACTTTGGTTAAGAAAAACTAAAAAAAAATAGAAAAAAGGAAGAGGAAAAAAAATAATTTGTCCACAAGTTGAGGTCACGTAGTTTGTCACTAGACTAAAAACAATAGTCACATACTCAGAGTGTTAGCTCCTTCTCTTTTTCTCTTTCATTCTTCAAGTGCCAAATATGCCAGAACTAACTCCTTATGAACCATTGACTTCCAGCCACTTCCAATGATGGCTTCCATTTATTTATTGTTCACATTCCCTCCTTTATCTTACCTCTTATTCTTCACTTTCTCCCAGTTCTTCAATTAATCCCCGTTTGCATCATTTTCTACGAAGCAAGTTTCAGTTGGGTTGTACACTTGTACTACAAAACCCTTTGCCCCTTCAGTGCCAAAATCATTATTGATGACTTAGACAAGATTTCCCATAATGGACGATTCACTTCGTTGATGCAATCTCATTCCTTTGGTCAGTGACAAACTTAAAAGCAACAAAACCTTCTTGCCAGGTCCCTCTCATCATTATTTTCACTAACTTGTTTCCTTCTTTTAAATACGTATAATTTGTCAGCTACCAATTATTTGTCATATAGAACATAATTTTTTTGGACTGACATGGAACATTATTTATTTGGTTGATAGTTTATGTTATGTTGAAATCAACTATTAAGTATGTCTAAACTCTTATATCTTACTATTGCGCAGATTCCTGTTGCAAATATTTATAAGATTGCAACAACTTTTAATAAGATCCTTTAAGTGCTAATTTTTGTTTGTTTGGGTATATTAAGTAAAATAGCGAATTCTATCCGTACAAAAAAATTGATTGCATCATGTTTTGTGAAATTGGTTGGATGAATTGGTGCATTATTGTTATTTCAACAATATGTACTATTTGTAGTTTTTGCTTGGGTCAGCTCATGTCCTGAAGCAACCATTGTTTCAACGAGCATGTGAATTAGCATTTGTTGAATGCAACATTAACATAAACCATTACATTTCACAGAAAGAAGTAGGTCTTTCTCTATCTATTCCCTTAATACAGATTTGACTTTAAATTGCATACACTTTGATTTTTGAATTTCTTTGCAACAGTTGGGAAATTCAATCACAATTGCAATTCAATCCCATGCACTCTCATACGCAGACATATCTGTTCATTTATGTGTGTTTTAGTACTCTAATAGTACCCTTCCAGGACCATGTTGATTTAATGATGACATGTTAAAAGAGGTACTGAAGTAATGATAAAGTTATTTACTAAGATATTATCTATCTAATATTCGATGACATACTCTACGACATCGCTGACTTCAAGTTCATTCCCTACGGCAAATCCAAGATTCGCAACAACATCATCGTTTGCTAGGTCTTTTTTTGTTGACTTTCATAATTTTTTTCTAATATTTTGCTTGACTCTGTTAATTTAAGTTTCTGATTAGATTTCTCGTGTTTGTAAATTAAATTTGAATCCATTTGGTACTTCGATTGATACTCTGAATTTTATGAAGTAGCACAGGTTCATAAAAATGAACTATAATTAATATGAGAGATTAAATTACTCAAAGTATGTTGGGTAATTATAATCAATATTTTAGCATAATGATAGAAGTTCCAATAATACTTAATGTTTTGACAGGTATTGACTATTGAGAGTATGGAAAAAATAATTACATTGGAAAACTAAGAGAACAATACTTATTTTCTTTAACAACCTATTGTATTGCGATTATTTTTTTTTAATTTTTTTTTCTGAAATACATACAAAAAATTGTATTTTGAAGAGATTTTTTAAACCCTCGCATACCCTTTTCTTCTTTTTAGTAGGATTGTAAAAAATTAAGTTGAGTCAACCCTTTCTTTGCAGTAAACAAAATACAAAAGTAGTAAAGGAAGGGGAAAATAAATCAGTTGGCTACACTTTGGTCAAGAAAAACTGGAAAAAAAATAGAAAAAGGGAGGAGTAGAAAAAATGATTTGTCTACAAGTTGAGGTCACTTACTTTGCCACTAGACTAAAAACAATAGTCACATACTTAGAGTTTTAGCTTCTGCTCCTATTCTCTTTCATTCTTCAAGTGCCAGATATGCCAGAACTAACTCCTTATTAACCATTGACTTCCAGCCACTTCCAATGAAATAGTGATTGCATTTCTAAATTTTCAATATGAAATGGTGATTGCATTTTTAAATATGGAACGATCTTTTTAGTAAGGGGAAAATTTGATTTTAAATACATTACTTCTTTTTTTTTAGATTTCATGAGATATAATTAATTACATACAGAGGGATAAAAAAGAATCAATCACATTTAAGCACATTGGAAGGAAATTCATACAAGGCAAAGTCACTGAAATGTAACCTTAATTAGAACATATATGTGTGTGTGTCTGGTGCTACAATAGGGGATCGACCTGACTCATTAGCAGGCCTACTTTAGTGCTTGTCTAGTTGACAGAGTGGTTATAGTATTGACTTGCAGCTGGCCATGCGGGTGTCTTTTAGATGTATATGACGTTAAAGGGCTAATATTATTGTTTGTGTCACCCTTTTTCACTTCAATGTAATATATTACACTGTTTCTTCCTTTACTCTCTCTCATACATATAAATGTGGAAATATGATAACTGATCGTTCATGGCCATTAAAATCAATTCGGGACTAAAGATTTGGGTCTGACCTGTTTTTTCCTTTCTTTGTCCCCTTGCTTTTTGTTTGTATTATTTTGCTGACTATCTACACAAATATATGTTTGAATGATTTTTTCTTTCTTGCTTTGTATCTTTAGATTTTAGACTTTAGCATAAGTTCGAAATTCTAAATTCATGCAGTAAATATACCTTGGAACAAAGCAGAAGATGTAATGCATAAACCGATAAACTCTCAACACTACCCCTACAATGTATATTTATTTGTTTTTCTGTGTAAAATTTGATCATTGCACAACAATCTACCATCTTTTTATTATATTTTAATTTATTAATTGTACGTACACATTTATTATTAAAAAATTGAATAATCCCGCCGCAACGCGCGGGTTTATATCTAGTTACACCTAAAACACTGTTTTTTAAAAAAATTTCAGTTGGAATAAATACTATACATTTTTAAAAAGGTACTACAAAAAAAACCAAAAAAAAAAAAGAAAATAAAAAAAATGTCACTAAAATGTCAATAAAAAAATGTCCCCCTAGAAGGACTCTTTCCTTCTTTTTTTCATTCACATAAAAAAAAAAAGAAGAACTAGAGATATTTCTATTGACCATTTTGTCCTGTTCATTTTAAAAAATGCCTCACGGGTCCCAACTCATTCTTGTGGGATTAATGGAAGTAATCAAATCTTTTGGTGGTACTTTCAACTTTGAAGTGGGGAATCTAACCACATTGGGTTGAAAGTTACCAAATTGACCCTACCATTTTGTATACAAAATACTTTATTATTGAATTACCTGGAAAAATAAAATAAAACTTTAAGTAATATATATTTTTCCTTTTACTTTTTTTAAAATAAATGCGAATTTAACCAAAAAAATGACATTCTAAACTATTCAGTCCAAATCGTCTGAATGATAATGGATTCAAATATTCGCAGATAAATAAACAAATGTTTCTAATGTAGTTTTAACTCTTATTCTTATTCAGTTTGTTGCAAAAATTCATATTTACTTAACACAATTCCACATTAATTTTACGCACACCAAACACCAGTATAAAAAAGGAAGATACACAATTGAGAATAAATTATTTAAGAATGACCGGTAAAACTAGAGTTTTACATCCTCTAATAACAACATGACACGTAGAAAATTTAGGAGAAAATTAAGAAATTTGAATTGTATTAACATATTTTGTATTTATTTTTTTAACATGGTAAAACTTATTAACTACCCATATTGGATTCCAAATCCCTTGATTTTTTCTTTAAATCTCTACCTGACGCGTTTATTATTATTAGGTGTAAAATTTTAGTTTGACAAACCATCTGTATATAATTTATTCTCTACAAAATTACAATTTATAAAGAAGCTCAATAAATAATAAAATCCTATTGAGATAAATTCATAAGTTATTTGATAAAGTTACAAGACAATTTAAGCAAATTATACTACTTAATTTAGCATATGTTCAAATCTTTACAAGTTTAACTACTTACATGTTTTTGGTACATAGATTTTCAATTGACAATAACACATCATTTATTTAATATTACTTAATATAATAGTTAATATTTTTTTAATTTTGTTAATTTTTTAAATTTTTTTACTTCATTCAATTTGCTTCATTCACCATTCATTTAAAAAAATTTTACTTAGCCATTCAAATTTCGCCTATCTTACTCCCGATTCAAATATTCGCATTAAAACAAACGCATGATTTGTTCAGATTCATTCATTCGGATCCAAATTTCATTCAAATTTCTAAACAAACAAACACCCCCTAAGCGTGTGTAATTTTCACTTGCAAATAAGTATCATCATGTGCATTTAATTGTAAATATTACTTGATCAAATTTTATACTTTAATATCAAAATCTCTAAATATTATACTAGTTAAAGTAATTTTTACTGAAAATGCCAAAAAAAAAAAAAAAAAGAAAAATTTATGATACCAAAAAACATTATCAAGTCCTAAACCGCCCAAATTATTAAAACAAACTAAACAAGAAAAAGGAAAACATGCACAATGCATTAACTAGGACTCAAAAATAAGCACGAAAAATTGTGACCTCATGTATAGACCATATTTGTCTCTGGCTACTATACATACGTTTATCATGAGATTTTAAGTCAATAATATAAACATATATCCAAATTAACAATTGACAAATTTCATTGTTGTAGGTCAGTAGAACAACATATGTATTATGTGCATATTTATTAGTGTAAAAACAAAATATGAATTACGGGGCATTTTTTTGGTTTTATCGATAGAGTATTCAATGTGCCAAATTAGATCGATTTAGACCTCATTAATCAAGGCACACAAAGTTCCTACTTTGTCCAAATTATGAATTATGTTCTACTCTGTATATGGTTGCTTAGATTATAACGAGTGTATAGGTCTTGTTTGTCTCTAGATACTAGACATATGTCTATCGTGAGATTTTCAATCAATAATATAAACATATATACAAATTAACAATGGACAAATTTCACTGTTGTAGATCACTAGAACGTCACATGTATTTAGTGCATATTTATTAGCGTAAAATCAAAATATGAATTACTGAGCATCTTTTTGTTTTTATCAACTGGGTATTCAATGACTAAATTAGATCGATTTATAACTCATCAATCAGTACACAAAGTTTCCACTTTACCCAAATTATGAATTATGTTCTACTCTTAATATGGTTGCTTAGATTATAAAGAGTGTATATGTCATGTTTGTCTCTAGTTACTAGATATATGTTTATCGTGAGATTTTCAATCAATAATATAAACATATATACAAATTAACAACGGACAAATTTCACTATAGTAGATCACTAGAACGTCACATGTATTCAGTGCATATTTATTACCTTAAAATCAAAATATGAATTACTGAGCATCTTTTTGTTTTTATCGACGGAGTATTCAATGACTAAACTAGATCGATTTCGACATCGTCAATCAGGGCACACAAAGTTCCCACTTTACCCAAATTATGAATTATGTTCTACTCTTAATATGTTTGCTTAGATTATAAATAGTGTATATGTCATATTTATCTCTAGTTACTAGACATGTTTATATATCGTGAGATTTTCGATCAATAATATAAACATATATACGACCAATTTCGTTGTAGTAGATCACTAAAACGTCACATGTATTCAGTGCATATTTATTACCGTAAAATCAAAGTACTTCAGATTTATGAAATTAATGACGTTATTTAGCCAAATTAAATATACCCAAATTTGATTCTTTTTTTTATATTTAATTTGTTCAAACTACTTCATTAATTTGATAAATTTTATACAATTTGAATGTATATAAACCACCATTTTCATAGATAGATGTAGAGGAGGGGTTTAGAACCCTAACAACAACAATGGGTATGTTTTCTTCTTCATTTCACCAATTTTCTCTTTTCGATCCTCCTTTGCCTACATTTTGCAATCACAACTTCAACAACCATAGTCTCTTCTATCAAAGTCTCGTATCTATTTACCAAAACATAGCCCAATATTAGCCCCAACATCCCAAATCAGTCTCTATTTTCCAAATTACTAGCACCAACCTTGCTGTAATATCAATCCACATAACATAGATAAAAAGAAGTGGAGAAAAAGTGAACCAGCTAGCAGTGCAGCCCACATCGTCGTTAAAAGTTTCAAAACCAAAGGAGCTACCACCACCATAAGAAGCCTCCAACGTCGCTACCACCACAATGAGCCTCCATTGTTGTCATCGTCGCCGTCGCCGTCGCCGCCACTGCCACCGCCACATAGAGCCTTCTCCTACCCTGGTAGGTTTTCTCTCTGTGTATTTTCTTTTAAGGCTTTGGAGACGTGCTTGGGAGATGGGTTGATTTTACTACATAATCCACGTAGAAATGACACATGTCATTTTCTTTTCTTTTTTTCACTAGCCACGTCTGAAAAAATCTTAGTCAATTTGACAGACATCTTGTAAGACCCCAACTTTTTATGAATAAGATTTAATTTTCTTTATATATTATTCTAAATAGTAAGGTGTTGATTTAATAAATGTTATAGTTGTGGGTGATATGAGCAAATTATACAAAGTAAACAGTTGTTATAAAATATTCGTTTTATCGGAGAATATTCTTTTTGACGGGAATATTATATTCGGTAAAGTACGACGGCACCAAAATAACCAATCATTGGTGGACCCCACAGCAGAATAACTGTCGGATATAGAAAGCAACAGAAATAACCTTTTTAAAAATTGACGGCAAAACTTTTATCGTTAAGCTGTTGAAATACCTTGTGATAAAAGTACAGTAATACGCGTTGTTTCACAGTAGTACGCGGTATTTCACAGTAACACACTGTATTACAAAGTATTTCTGACTATTGATTCTTACGTAAGAAATCACTCGGTGTTTCATTTAATAATTGCTATAATAATTCATATTATTGATTCAGTAATTGTTACAGTGATGATTGCATAGTATTTCATATTATTGACTCAATAATTGACACAATAACAACTGCATAGTATTTCACATTACTATCATGACACAATAACTCATAATGTTTGAAATGATATTATTAGTTAGTATTATTGACAATGTTTAGAAAGTTCTGTCGAGAAAATGAGTTAGGTTATCTAATTACGCGTTAGTGAGGAGAAATTCTTATCGAAAAGCCACATCTTTCCTGGGAACGATCTGATTGCTAGTATTGTGAGTTTATGATATCTATAATATTATTACATTAATACAGTGATATGGAAAATGGATTTATAATAATAATGAGTACTAAATAATATTCATGGAAGTGTAAAATGTGTTTGGAATAGTTAAAAAAATGTGTTTAAAATTGTTGAAAAAATATGTTTAGAATAGTTCTAAAATGTGTTTTGAATAGTGTTAAGTTTTTGCTATAAATAGAAGGGTTAAGTAGAAGGATTTTCATAACTCTTTTGCTCATCTTTCCTTTCACTCTCTAAATCATTAGTGTAAGTGTCTCAAAGTGCTAAGGTTATCTTAAGTTTTGGTGCACCAATTGTTCAAGTTGATAAAATTCATAGAGAGGAATATTCAGTCACTTACTAATTGAGGTAAATGATGTTATTTTTAATACTCGTAAATGATATTATGTAAGACCCCAACTTTTATGAATAAAGATGAATTTTTTATAAATATCATTTTTGAATATTATGGAATGAATTTGATATAATGTTATAGTTGTGGGTAATATATTTATAAATTTTGCAAAGTACGCAAGTGGTTATATTATATTCGATTGGTCGGGGAATATTCGTTTTAACAGAGAATATTTGTACGAAGACACAATCATTGGTGGACCCCACAGCGGAATTATTGTCGGGATGACAACGACAAAAATATCTTTTTATGAAAATAACGACGGAAGTTTTACCTTTAACTGTTGAAATACCAGGTGTTAAAAGTACAGTAATACGCGTGGTTGCATAGTAGCACACAGTATTGATTATTGATGTTTACGTGAGAAGTTACTCAGTTTTATTCAATTATTGCTACAGTAATTGTTGCACAGTATCTCACGTTGTTTGATTCAATTATTATCGATATTTTATATATTATTAAATCAATAATTGAGATGACAAGTTATTCTAATTATTATATGCATAATTAACAATGTCTAAAAAGTTCTGTCGAGAAAATGGGTTTGGTCACCTAATTGCGCGCCAATAGCGAGAAATCGTTATTGGAAAGTTCCCTCTTTCCTGGGAACGATCTGGTTGTTAATATTGCGAGTTATAATAATATAAATACACGTTGTTAAAAATATTGGGGGGATTTTTATAAAGTATTTGTTGGACCCCCATTTACCCATTTTTCAAAATAATCGGTAGAAAATTTTTCAGTATTTTTTATAATAAAGGTGGGACCCACATGTGGGGGCCACATGTGACTTTGAAAATCTGAATTTGGAGGGGGAGTTCACGGGAGATTTAACGTGTGTGTATATATATATATATATATATTATAATAAGTTTTGTTTTTTTATGAAAAATAGAATATATTATATTTTATTATGCATAGTATTTGCATAGTGCCTGCATAGTATTTGCATAGTAAAATCAAAATTTTTTAAAAAAAAATCGGCATACGTCCGTGATTTTTTTAAAAGTTACTGTGAAGTCCGTTTCTAAATAGTATCATTCCATTCTCCTATAAATAGGATGCTTAGTTAGAATTGAAAATCACACCAGAATTAGAGAATTCTTCTTCTATAATATTGAGCGTATTTCTTTCGAGTTTTAGAAAGCTTTAAGCGTAAAAAACAATATAAGTTTTATTCAAGAATATCTCCGTTATACCAGTTGGAATACTCTTCTTTTCAAGGTAAGAGATATTATCTTTGTTCAATATTCGCTTGAAATAATATTTTCTTCCATACTCTGTAGTATGTAAGTAATATTATTTTGTTTCAGATTTCGAAATTTATACTCATTTTGTTGAAGTTTTGGCTTCTATACTCTATGAAATTAGTAGAATATCCTTGATATTTGCGCTTCATCCAGTATCTTTTCATAGAAATATTATTCTGAGCATTCTTGATAAATTTTAACTTTTTCATGCTGGGGTACTATTCACAGGGTTACTATTCCCGAAGTTACTATTCACAGGTACTATTCACTCAATTATTATTCACCCGGGGTACTATTCATGACAAAAATTGATTTCTTTTCAGTCCAAATCATTTTTAATATAATATTATTCTTGAATTTTACTCCACAAAGCAGTATCATCTTGACAATTTGGACATTATTGAATTCTGGATAAATTAAATTATAGATCTTTAAAAATTTATCCTTTGCTTTCTTTTAATTGAATTCTTATATCATTGTCATCATCCTCATGCTTATATTATGTTGAAAGTCATATGTGGCCTGTAGTGCATAGATGGACTTGGTATGATTATGACCAGGGATTATTCGATATAATCATGACCGTAATGTTACAAATGATGTGGTAAAAGTCCTCATTGGCTCGTAGTGCATTGATGGACAGTTGTTGGCATGATCATGACCATTGATGAATACACGAATATCCTTAGCCCATAATGCATGAATAATTTGTGGTCGTGATACAAAAGAATATCCTTGGCCGTAGTGCAGGGATGATTCGATAATGTGGATTATTTATTAAGTTGAGTCTCAGCGATAAAAGTGATGAAAAACCTTTTAAATCATAGAAGATAGTAGATTTTATACTCTACATGACTCTTCTAATGGATTGCTTGTTCTGCTGCAGTTAAACTTGATGTTGTTATATTATATCAGTTTAACACTGTTGAAGGCTAACGATAAATTATTCTGCATTATCTTAGTCATAATATTTCTTACTGGGCTAGTTGAGCTCACCCTTTTGCTTTCATTGTTCTCTTCAGGAAATGAGAACGTAGCTGAGACTAGTCGGGAGAGCGAGATGTAACTCCGGATATTTTGCATTAGTAGTCGTCACTATTCTATGAAATAGTGTGATAATAAATGTATTGAGGACTCCATTTGAGTTTGAATACTGTCTAGAAGACAATATTCGTATTAAACTCTCAGTTTATGTTTTGTCGTATTTTACACGACAGTTGTATTATTAAGTTGTATTTGAATTTTGTATCATGTATTTGGCGACTCAAAATGGGTGATGTATACCTATTTTGGGGGCTTCACATATTATTTCCTTCCATACTCATAAGTGATATCATTTTCTTTCATACTCCATATTATGTAAGTGATATTATTTTATTTCATAATCCTAAATCTAAATTTACTATGGTAAGTATTGTTTCTATAATTCCTGAAATAATTAGAAATTTCTTGAGATTTGCGATTCATCTAATATCATTTCACTGAAATATTTGTTTGAACTTTCTTATTAAATTTTAATCTTTTCATGTCGAGGTACTATTAAGTTGGGGTACTATTCATACCGGAGTACTATTCATCTGGGTACTATTCATATTGGAGTACTATTCACAACGAAATTTAGTTTCTTTTTCCTGTCCAAATTATCTTTGAAATATGAATCTTAAATGTCATTCTTGAATTTTACTCCACAATTGGTTATCATGTTGACAATTTGGACATTCTTGAACTTGGATAAATTAAATTAAAAGTATCTAATATTTGTCATTGATCTCACTTGATTTATTCTTTATATAATTGTCATAATCCTCAGACTTAAATTATGGTGAAAGTTATCTTTGACCTGTAGTGCAAAAATGGATTGTTGATTGGCATGACCATTGGTGTTACAACTTACTATTTTTGGCCCATAGTGCATAAACAATATGATTTTTGGGTATCTTTAGCCTGTGTGGCAAGGATACGTGGCGAAAAGTTCTCTTTGTCTCGTAGTGCATAGATGGACAGGTGTTTGACATGATCATGACCACTGGTGATAAAAATGAATATCTTTGACCCGTAGTGCAAAGATCGATAAACTGTTGATTTGCATAATTATGAAAAGGAACTTTTGATTGGTGTTACAGAGATAAAATATTGATGATGGATTCTTAAATTATATAAGATAGTAGACATCATTCTCTACTTGACTCTTCTAATGAATTGTTATTTTTGTTGCAGTTGTTGATCTAAAACTTGTTGTCTATTATATTATATCTTATTTATTACTGTTGAAGACTAAGAATATTTTATTTTTCATCATCTTAGTTATAATATTCTTTACTTAGCTATTTGAGCTCTCCCTTTTTCTTTGTGTTTCATTGTTCTTCTCAGGTAATGAAAGTGTAGTTGTGACTAGTCGGGGAGTGGAGTAATGGTCCGAGATAGTTACTATAGAATTATTCACTATATTGTGAAATAGTGTGATAATAAATGTAATGAGGACTTATTTTTGAGTTTATATTGTCGTATTATATACGATACAATATTTGTATTGAAACTCACAGCGTATGTGTGGTCGTATTTTGCACAATAGTTTAATAGTTGTAAATAGGGAAATTTGTATTTCGATTTTGTAGTATGTATTTTGGCGACTCAAAATGGGTTGTGTGAACTATTTTGGGCCGTCACAGATCTAATCTTATTAACGGAATGATATAATTTCAAATTTTTAATTAGTTCAATGAGGTATTTTCAATTTTTAAAAGTTTAATTATGTAATAAGTAAAAAGTGTCAAGTATAGTGGGATTTTCATACATTTTTTAGAAAGAATCTGAGTCAATTTGACAGACGTCCAATCTTATTAACGGAATGATATAATTTTAAACTTTTAATTAGTTCAATTGGATAATTTGAATTTTTAAAAATTTAATAGTGTAATAAGTAAAACGTGTCAACTATAGTAGAATTTTCCTTAGTTTTACCTTTCAGACAAAATTGTACAATTAATTTTTTTAATTCTTATACATAATTATAAAACGTAATATATTATGGGAGGGTGAGAGTAACTAAAGATTTATTGGAAAGAAAAATTGTTAAAGACTTCACACCTTGAAAAAGAAAAAAATTAAGAAGTATTTATGGCATATCTTAGTATTGAAAATTGAATAGATTTAATTATTTATGAAGAGGAGAGAGAATGAGAGGGAGATATTAATTTAATAGGGGTATATTAAGGAGTTTGTTTAATTTGAAAAGTGGGCGTTTAATTTGGGAAAAGGCTGGCGTGTTCGTCAGACCATTCTCATTTATGTCCCTCCAAGAGTAACACACAGAGTGTTTGGGTCTCATGGAGAGCCCATCCACCGCCACCACAACTTCTATCCGAAACTGGAAGCTGACTCCATCGTCCTCCACCGCCGCCGGAAAAACCCCCTTTTTCCTCCATCACCAAAACTAAAACAGTAAATACATTAACCCCTTTTCTCCAATTCCCCAAAAACTTACTGAAATTTACAAATTATTCGTACTCACTCTTTATATATGCTAAAAGTTTGAATATTTTCTTCCTCGTGTTCACTTACAGCTTAATGGTTGTTAACGCCAAGATCTTTCTCCACGTCCCAATCACCAAGACGCGTCCTATATCCTGCACAGTTCAACAAGTCAACACCAAAAGCTTGACGGCCGACCAGGTAGGGATAGCTCCGTGCGAGTCGATCAAAGCGATCACAAGGTTAACAATGGAGGATAAAAAATATCTAGTGTATTGAGAGAAATAGAATATCAATTAAGTGTTACCTTTAGATTGTGTGTGATCCTTGCTCATATATTCCAAGGTCCTGTATGTGACTGATTTCTCGGGCCCACAACCTTTAGCCGACTAAGCCTTGTCCCATCCTCATTAATGCCATGCAGAAATGTCAGTTAAAGTTCTATCCCTAATCAACACCGGTCAAAACCCAAGTGGAACCATACTCATTTAGTCATTCGGCCCACTGTCACAGCCCAATACTTCATAGGCACTAAATAAAGATAATATCCACTAAATGGGCTGGCCCAATGAACCGACCTAATACTTTCAAGATCCACCTCAACATGTCTAAAGTATTATGGCCCAACATTGCCCCCCAGTCTTTTATTAAACAGGAGGTTTAATGAAAGAGTATAAGTGGAATCGGTCCAGAATAAAAGGAATTATAATGAGATCAACAAAGGCCCAAGATACAACTTACCGAGGCCCAATAGGTAAATCTCAAACAACAATTCAAATAGAAACCGGAAGCCCAATAGAGAAACTCACTCTGGTTAACAATGAAGCAAATTCACAATCACTGCTGGCATTAACATGAAGGCCGGACCGCCATGCCGGTGACCTTTCTCGAAAAAGAAGTTCACCTACCCCTCCATACCTGACTGGACCACTTCCGATCGCATCTCTCCAAACTTCGGAAATACTTCAACGGAACGAGTGAGAGAAATGGCGAGCCTTCTAGAGAAGATTCATATTAAGGAATGGAGCTTCATACTTCTGAGTAAACAAGCATGGTTGTACGACCATAACTGTAAGTCTCGAACCCACTTTATTGTTTAACTCCCAATTTCCATCAATAGTTATCGTAAATAATTATTCCTCATCTGTTGCAGTGTCTCTGATCAAACCAACGTCAATCGATCGAAGGATCTGCATGCATTTCTTTTAGTACATCTTCGCCAGACCTCTGTCAAGTATCAATCAAGATCTTCAAGCCACCGAATCAACTCCTATTGAAGGGATAAGCCAACCTCGCCGAAGAAAGCAAGCTGGCCGAAGATCCAAACACACCCCCACACAAACTAATACTAAGTGCCTCCTCGATATGCCTCCGATTTAACGGATCCAATCCTTGGCGCTAAAAAGAGGAAAACCAAAGCGAGATCCTCCCATTCCTCAGAAGAACCACAAGTACCTCTAATGTAAACCGATCCTCCGCCAACCACCACGGTTGAAATTGTTGTTTCTGACGAAGAGCCCGAAGAACAAGTGGAGCGATCACTCAAACTTTTTTGAAAAAGACAACCAACCTCTTCGGACTTCAGACCCGAAGCCTCGGAATCCCCCACTCTCTGGCCAGAATCCGAAGAGAATTTTCCCTTTGAGCTCTAAAACTCCTTCGTCCGTAATACCGACGACCACCGATTCGGCAACAACTCTAACATGGACCTGCTCAACGAAGGAATGAAGTACCAAGCTAGAGTAAGCTTAACTTATCCATTTATATATCAGCCCATTAATTTTGAACTGATAGATTAACACTGATCATTCACAGGCAAACACTGTCTTCGGACGCCTACGTCCCAAATACCAAGAGGCCGAAGCCGAAGAGAAAGCCGCTCGAAGAGAGAATACCCTGATTAAGTTTTGCTTTGGTGAAAGATAGAAGTAGTCTCAAAGTTGCTATTCAAGACAATGAGTGCCTTCAGAAAGACCTTGCCCAAACCAAAGAAGATTTGAAGACATCCCGGGCCACTCATCGAGTCATCACTGATATAAATATCGATTTTCTGAAGAAAAACGAAATTTTGGTGAAGAAAATCGAAGATCTGACCCATCGTCAAAAGCTTGAAGAGAAACTTCGAGAACTCCTCGGACTCTTAGGGATTTGGGCCCACCACTAACTGATTAGTTCGCAAGGAGATTGAAGCAAATTACAGGAAATCCAACGGGCTGAACAATGAAGTTGTCCACATGTACTCTGAAGGGTACGAGGTCTGCCGAAGTAAATAAAAAGCCAAACTTGTAGTGGCCAAAGTAAACCCGGCTCTCCTTGACTCTTCGGACAGCGAGGACAAAAAGGAAGCTTAAAGATATCATCCGAAGCTTTAGGATTCTTGAAAAGACATCTCCTTTGTAAATGATTAGATATCAATGAAATAATTAACAAATTCTTATTCTTATTGTACCTTTGAATATTTCTTGTCAATAATTCATCATTAATCAACGTGAAAATGTATAATCTTAAAGCATTAGTCAATAACTAAGCAAGTCATATAACATATAAGATCAAGTAATAATGTGACCCACTCAATACTTAAAAATCGGGTAATAAAGTAATGCAATACTTATTCACATTCTGAAAGTGTGAGAAAGATCTCGCCGTTAGAACTTGTTTACCCCGAAAGGCCTAACAAAACCAAAAGATGACATTTGCCTACCACGAAGGGGCCTGACAAAGTCTCCTGACAAAGTCTAAAGGACAACGCTTGCCTACCACAAAGGGCCTGATAAGGTCTGAAGGATGACACTTGCCTACCACGAAGGGCCTGACAAGGTCTGAAGGATGACACTTGCCTACCACGGCGAAGGGCGACAAAGTCGAAGGATGACACTTGCCTACCCCAGAGGGCTGGCCAAAGGTCTAAGTGTCGACAATTGCCTACCACGTAGGGCACGATAACGTCTTAAAGATGACACTTGCCTACCACGAAGGGCTTGACAAGGTCTAAGTGTCGACAATTGCCTACCACGTAGGGCCTGACAACGTCTTAAAGATGACACTTGCCTACCACGAAGCATGAGTAAACAAGCATGGTTGTACGACCATAACTGTAAGTCTCGAACCCACTTTATTGTTTAACTCCCAATTTCCATCAGTAGTTATCGTAAATAATTATTCCTCATCTGTTGCAGTGTCTCTGATCAAACCAACGTCAATCGATCGAAGGGATCTAGACAGATTTCTTTTTAGTACATCTTCGCCGACCTCTGCCGAAGTATCAACTGAAGATCTTCAAGCCACCGAATCAACTCCTATTGAAGGAATAAGCCAACCTCGCCAAAGAAAGCAAGCTGGCCGAAGATCCAAACACACCCCCACACAAACTCATACTAAGTGCCTCCTCGATATGCCCTCTGACGAACGGATCCGAATCCTTCGCGCTAAAAAGAGGAAAACCCAAGCAGATCCTCCGGCCTCCGAAGAACCACAAGTACCTCTAACAGAAACCGATCCTCCGCCAACCACCCTGGTTGAAATTGTTGTTTCTGACGAAGAGCCCGAAGAACAAGTGGAGCGATCACTCAAACTTTTTTGAAAAAGACAACCAACCTCTTCGGACTTCAAGCCCGAAGCCTCGGAATCCCCCACTCTCTGGCCAGAATCCGAAGAGAATTTTCCCTTTGAGCTCTACAACTCCTTCGTCCGTAATACCGACGACCACCGATTCGGCAACAACTCTAACATGGACCTGCTCAACGAAGGAATGAAGTACCAAGCTAGAGTAAGCTTAACTTATCCATTTATATATCGGCCCATTAATTTTGAACTGATAGATTAACATCGATCATTCGCAGTAAACATCGCCTTTTCTTGGACGCCTACGTCCCCAAATACCAAGAGGCCAAGTCAAGAGAAAGCCAGCGAAGAGAAATACCTAACTAAGTTTTGCTTTGGTGAAAGATAGAAGTAGTCTCAAAGTTGCTATTCAAGACAATGAATGCCTTCAGAAAGACCTTGCCCAAACCAAAGAAGATTTGAAGACATCCCGGGCCACTCATCGAGTCATCACTGATATAAATATTGATTTTCTGAAGAAAAATGAAATTTTGGTGAAGAAAATCGAAGATCTGACCCATCGTCAAAAGCTTGAAGAGAAACTTCGAGAACTCC
Organism: Panax quinquefolius; assembly: GCA_020205615.1. Taxonomy (NCBI): domain Eukaryota; kingdom Viridiplantae; phylum Streptophyta; class Magnoliopsida; order Apiales; family Araliaceae; genus Panax; species Panax quinquefolius. The sequence goes on along the minus strand of CM035151.1, from coordinate 79,859,570 downwards.
GGACTTTTAGGGATTTGGGCCCACCACTAACTGATTAGTTCGCAAGGAGATTGAAGCAAATTACAGGAAATCCAACGGGCTGAACAATGAAGTTGTCCACATGTACTCTGAAGGGTACGAGGTCTGCCGAAGTAAATAAAAAGCCAAACTTGTAGTGGCCAAAGTAAACCCGGCTCTCCTTGACTCTTCGGACAGCGAGGACAAAAAGGAAGCTTAAAGATATCATCCGAAGCTTTAGGATTCTTGAAAAGACATCTCCTTTGTAAACAGTTAGATATCAATGAAATAATTAACAAATTCTTATTCTTATTGTACCTTTGAATATTTCTTGTCAATAATTCATCATTAATCAACGTGAAAAATGTATAATCTTAAACTGTTAGTCAATAACTAAGCAAGTCATATAACATATAAGATCAAGTAATAATGTGACCCGAACTCAATACTTAAAAATCAGGTAATAAAGTAATGCAATACTTATTCGTTACCGAAGTGTGAGAAAGATCTGCTTCGTTAGGAACTTGTTTACCCCGAAAGGCCTAACAAAACCAAAAGATGACATTTGCCTACCACGAAGGGGCCTGACAAAGTCTCCTGACAAAGTCTCCGACAACGTTGCTAACAAAGGGGCCTGATAAGGTCTGAAGGATGACACTTGCCTACCACGAAGGGCCTGACAAGGTCTGAAGGATGACACTTGCCTACCACGAAGGGCCTGACAAAGTCTGAAGGATGACACTTGCCTACCCCGAAGGGCCTGACAAGGTCTAAGTGTCGACAATTGCCTACCACGTAGGGCCTGACAACGTCTTAAAGATGACACTTGCCTACCACGAAGGGCTGACAAGGTCTAAGTGTCAACCATTGCCTACCACGGAGGGCCTTGACAACGTCTTAAAGATGACACTTGCCTACCACGAAGGGCCTGACAAGGTCTAAGTGACCACCTGCCGAAGAGGCTGCCATCGAATGGCCAGCGAGTCCACCCGAACCTCCTAACACCAATGACGTTTGCCTACCACGAAGGGCCTGACAAACTCATAAGGACCACCTATGAAAAGGTCGCCATCGAATGGCCAATAGAGTCCACCCGAACCTCCTAACACCAATGACGTTTGCCTACCACGAAGGGCTGACAAACTCATAAGACCACTCACCGAAAAGGTCGCCATCGAATGGCCAAATGAGTCCACCCAACCTCCTAACACCGAGGTTGCATTTCTTTGTGCTTGTCGGACTATGGATGAGCTAACAAGTCCCTCGAATGTTTTAAACTTCGATCCCATGAAATAAGGCTGTTAACTGATTCCCAGGCAATGGACCCAAGATGGAAGGATGACACTTGCCTACCCCCGAAGGGCTTCGACAAGGTCTAAGTGTCGACAATTGCCTACCACGTAGGGCTTATTAACGTCTTAAAGATGACACTTGCCTACCACGAAGGGCCTGACAAGGTCTAAGTGTCGACAATTGCCTACCACGTAGGGCTTCGACAATGTCTTAAAGACGACACTCACCTACCACGAAGGGCCTGACAAGGTCTAAGTGACCACCTGCCGAAGAGGCTGCCATCGAATGGCCAGCGAGTCCACCCGAACCTCCTAACACCAATGACGTTTGCCTACCACGAAGGGCCTGACAAACTCATAAGGACCACCTGCCGAAAAGGCTGCCATCGAATGGCCAGCGAGTCCACCCGAACCTCCTAACACCAATGACGTTTGCCTACCACGAAGGGCCTGACAAACTCATAAGGACCACCTGCCGAAAAGGCTGCCATCGAATGGCCAGCGAGTCCACCCGAACCTCCTAACACCTCGGTGGCATTTGCTGTGCCTGTCAGACTATGGATGAGCTACCGAAGTCCCTCATGAATGTTTTAAACTTCGATCCCATGAGCTGGCGTCTGTTAACCTGATTCCTAGGCAATGGACCCAGTACGACTACCCCCCAGACAGCAAGAGGTATAGGAGATAAAATCGAATATAGCTTTTTGGTGGTTGGTGTGGGATCGAACCATTTAGCTGACACAAAGATCCACATGAACCCTTCGAATAACATCTTGACTTTTCAAGGCACCCAAAGTTCCTCAATAGTGGGAGATAGGTCCACAATAGAATACCCGTCTGCGCAAACAACACCCACGAATTCGATTCTCGCCAAGCATTACAGCGGTTTTGTTTGGACTCTTGATTCTCCATAACTATCATCATCTTATTTCTTCATCCCTAAGGACACAGCTTACATATCAAATCGGGTGCTGCTTACCCCCAACTTCTCGCACCAAAACTGCTCCCACTGCCAACGAACTAACTAGGCGCGATACAAATAACATAGCTCGGCGGGAGCGGGCTTCATCGACAAAGGCACCGAATAAAAATAGGTCGTTTATTCCCTGGAAGGCGTGTTTACAGCCCGAAGTCCACTGGAACGGCTTAGCATTCTTCGGCCCTTTCCTCGTACCAAAGATTGGCAAACATCTTTTTGCCGATTTGGACGAAAACCTTCTCAAAGTCTCTTCCGAGTAGTCTTGTCTTTTCCATTCAACTGCGCACTTTAGATGGGCGGCAGTTGTGCCTCGGTGGATTCTCGTATTGTGTGGGCTTCGAAGTCTGCTTTCGACCATAATCCGAAGACCAATAGGCGTAATACCCTTCTTGGTCCAATCGGAAAATGGTCATTGGGTCTTCGCTCTACTCTCGCTTCGACCATAATCCAAGACCAATAGGGCGGAATATCCTTCTTCTTGGCCAATCGTGAAAATGGGTACGTTGGGTCTTCGTCTACTCGCTTCGACCATAATCCAAGACCAATAGGGCGGAATATCCTTCTTTAATCGTGAAAATGAAAATGGCTGGGTCTTCGTCTACTCGCTTTCGACCATAATCCAAGAAGACCAATAGGGCGGAATACCCTTCTTTGCCAATCGGGAAAATGGTCATTGGGTCTTCGCTTCACTCGCTCGACCATAATCCCAAGACCAATAGGCGGAATACCCTTCTTTGCCCAATCAAAAAAATGGCCGTTGGGTCTTAAATCTACTACTCGCTTCACCATAATCCGAAGACCAATAGGCGGAATATCCTTCTTCGATCGATCGGAAAAATGGTATTGGGTCTTCGCTTACTCTGCTTGACCATAATCCCGAAGACCAATAGGGCGGAATATCCTTCTTCGATCAATCGGAAAAATGGTACGTTGGGTCTTCGCCTACTCGCTTCACCATAATCCGAAGACCAATAGGCGGAATACCCTTCTTTGCCAATCGGGAAAATGGTCATTGGGTCTTCGTCTTACTCGCTTCGACCATAATCCCGAAGACCAATAGGGCGGAATACCCTTCTTTGGCCAATCAGGAAAATGGCTGTTGGGTCTTCGTCTACTCTGCTTCGATCCCAAGGACGGCCTTGAGACATGTCTTTAAAGTATAGACTTCTTTCTAACTTGATCGGTCTGTCAGTTTGACCACTTCGGTATAGGATTCTAAGCAGTATGCCTTCTATCCTTTTCCGATCGTGGTCAGGTCTTCTCTCGACAGCAAAAATCAATCTTCTTCTAAGCATCACCTTGGGCTCTCGAACGAGAACCCTTAGAAACTTGCTTGGAAGCAGTACCAGCATGAGCACTCTTTGAAGGACCCAATCAATCCTTAACAGATACTCATTGTGTAGACGAAGTCATAGCCATCAGCTATCCTTTAGAAATAACTGTTCTACTCTTTTTCACCATGGATTACGACATGTAGCGACTCTGATTTGTGATTGAAAACTTCAAGAACACTAGAACACCCCTCCTTCTAGCGCCCAATGTTAACGCCAAGATCTTTCTCCACGTCCCAATCACCAAGACGCCATTCCCTATATCCCGCCGCAGCTTCAAAAAGTCAACACTAAAAGCTTGGCGACTACCGAAGCGACGGGATAGCTCCGGCGTGAGAGTCGATCTGAGCGATCACAAGGTTAACAATGGAGGATAAAAATATCTAGTGTATTGAGAGAAATAGAATATCAATTAAGTGTTACCTTTAGATTGTGTGTGATCCTTGCTCATATATTCCAAGGTCCTCAGATGTGATCGATTTCTGCCCACAACCTTTAATGACGACTAAGCCTCGTCCCATCCTCATTAATGCCATGCGAAATGTCACCAAAGTTCTATCCCAATCTACACCCAAAGTTCCTGAAGTGGAACCATACTCATTTAGTCATTCTACTTAATTGTCACCCTCAATACTTCATAAAAGACTAAATAAAGATAATATCCACTAAATAAATTTACTTAATGAATCCACCTAATACTTTCAAGATCCACCTCAACATGTCTAAAGTATTATGGCCCAACAATGGTGTAATAAGTCAAACGTGTCAACTACAATGTAATTTTCCTTAGTTTTGCTTTTTAGATAAAATTGTATAATTACTTTTTTAATTTTTATACACAACTATAAAACATAATATATTATAGCAGGGAGAGAGTATATAAGATTTATTGGAAAGAAAAACTGTTATAGACTTCACACCTTGAAAAAGAAAAAGAAAAAGAAAAAGAAATTAAGAAGAGTATTTATGGCATTCCTTAGTATTGAAAATTGAATATATTTAATTATTTATGAAGAGGAGAGAGAATGAGAGGGAGATATTAATTTAATAGGCGTATATTAGGGAGATTGTTTAATTTGAAAAGTGGGCGTTTAATTTGGGAAAAGGCTGGCGTGTTCGTCAGCCCATTGTCATTTCTGTCCTGCCAAGAGTAACACAGAGAGTGTTTGGATCTCATGGCGACCCCATCCACCGCCACCACAACTCCCATCCGAAACTGGAAGCTGACTCCGTCACCCTCCACCACCGCCGGAAAATCCCCTTTTTCCTCCATCACCAAAACTAAAACAGTAATTACATTAACCTCTTTTCTCCATTTTCCCAAAAACTTGCTGAAATTTATAAATTATTCGTACTCACTCTTTATATATGCTAAAAGTTTGAATATTTTCTTCATCATGTTCACTTACAGCTTTTGCTAACTGATTGGTGGCTAATTAAAGCTGAAGTTGGCTCCAATGGCGGTCGATTAGGCGTAGGAGGAAATACGCGTAAAGGGTAATTATTTCCTCTCTTTTTCCTAATCTTATTCACCCATAATTCTTGTGTGTGTGTGTATATGTGTATATATATATATATATATATATATATATATATATATATATATATATGTGTGTGTGTGTGTGTGTGTGTGTATTTTGGTTGTATATTTCACCTAAATCATTGAAGTGCATTTTATTGATGGTAATAGTGAACCCTTGAGAGCTTTGGATGCTTGCATTTACAATGTGATTGCTCCATAGTAATCCATGCATGCGTCCCAAAATTAGAGATACATTTTTACTTTCAGACTATGATGTTCTTAATCTACTATTTTTTTAAGTATCACACGAGCCTGTACGGCAGTGACTTAACCAACTTTGCTACTATTCCCCTGTTTGGCAATGACTTATTTTTCTAGTTATAAGTTGATTTTTAAGTCGAAAAAAATAAGCAAGTATTTGTAACTTATTTTAAAATGACTTATAAGTCATTTTAAAATAAGTTTGAAACAACTTGGGTCAAATCCCAAGTCCTAATCGAATCAAATCCATCCAAATAAAACCTTAAACCACTGGCCAATAATATGTTCTTGGATCATCTTATCCCACGACAAGCTCACCCAAAAAGTCATGACTGAAGGCAATATATTTTATAAGTTTTGTTCTATTTTGTGTGTAACCTCTCTTTCTATTTCGGAAAGGGGGTGTTCAAAGTCAGTTTGACCAAATGTAATGTCTATTTTGCCCCTCTTTTTATTAATGTCATTTTAAGTAATCTTTACATTTGATTTTAACTTATAAGTCATTATGAACCGAATACCTTCATAATTTGTTTTAACTTAATTTCTGACTTATAAGTATAATTGATGCCAAACGCTTTTACTTATAAGTCACAACTTCAAAGTCAACTTATATTTAACTTTAAGTCATTTTAAAATAAGTGGTTGCCGAACGGGTTAATTCTTTGCTAACATTAAGGGTATATTTGAGAACACAAAATTATCTTTAATAGTCATCATTTGGAAATTATATACTGTATTTTATTTTGGAACTGAGGGAGTAGCACCTTAAGGTTGCGACTACAGTTTGGCTGAATCTTCATACTTTCGTTAGATTGTTTAAATGCTGAATTATTTCATAAATCACTACATTAGTAGTTATACTTTGGTTAAACTTTTATGCACGTGTTGATGTCACTCTTGAGACAATAGATGGCTTCATGATCACACTTGTTGGTCTTATAAACAGGTCTCGCACACTCGAAAATGGCATCCCATCCGAGGTAGAATAATTTTTTTTAATTTCATTGCCTCTAGCCATTTAGGCATGTTGAATGTACTACCGAAACTGCTCAATAATGTAATTGCCGTGATTAATATGCTTTTAATCTTGTCAATGTTTGTTAATGTATAAATTAGTTCATTAGTGGTCTATATTGTTTGAACAGGTCTGTGATCACTTCGTTCTTGGATTTCCATACGACTGGGAAGAGTTTGGGGCACAATGTTTTGGTGAAGAATCTACTTATGAAGCTCTTCCATCAAAGAATACAAATTCATACGGGTTCAAAATGTCTGATGATGGTGCAAAATGTTCGTTGCCTATTTCATTTGATGACCTCCCAGTGACTCGGGTATGTGATCTGGAGATTATAAAGAATGCAGCTTAACTAGGGGTTTTTTTGATCATATACTTAATATATATGGAGGCTCTTCTGTTCAATTAAATCAAGAAAATAATGGTCAGATAACGACCAAGGATCCTGTACTATATGAACTGGACTTTCACTTGATTCAAATGAGGAAAATAACAGTCCAGTAACGACTAAGAATTGCTTTGTGGATAAAGCTCTGAGAGATCAGGTGAAAAACAAGGTTGAGCAGAGGTACAAAAATGACAATGATATCTCAGATGCAACACCCATGCGAGAAGTAGAATCTCAGTCAATGCACAACCACTCTACAATGGGTGTGGATGTCCATTGGCTACGTGAAGGTGTTTGCACAAGAAGCAAGAAGAGATCAAAAGCTTTAAGAAATGATCAGGAAAGGGGTCTTTCTTCAAACACTTTTACAAAGCCAGTTTCTACATCAGAGGCTGTTGAAGTGGCAGTTGATGATACTGCAGTCAGAAGATCTGCTCACGGTAAGAAGTTAAGTGTTCCATTTCCTACATCAGAAGCATCTGGTATAACTAAAAGAGATGCTTCATGTAGACAGTTATTTCAGGAGAAAAAAGAAATTAATGTAGCCTCTGATAGATCTGCAGTAAGAAGATCCAATAGAATAAGGAATCTAAAGCAATGATATGCAACATGCATGAATGGGAATTGCAGCATAACTGTTGGAGAACTGGGCATTTTAATGAATTTGTGATGCTAGAAAGAATGTAAGTTATTGCAAACATGTCTCGCAACTAAAATGCTTTAGTTTCATTTCTGTTGGTGTTGGGACCTATTTTGAATATATTGTGAAATATGCTATCGTATTTTTCGTTTTGTCGTTACTATGCTTTGATATATATTTAATATTTTGTCGTGGCTTCCAACATCTTATGCTGTATGAACATTAGTCATTGTATTTTAATTTTACTTTTTCATTTTATTTTTGTGTTTGTTATTTTAACTTTTTTGTTAAGAGTAAGCAATGCTTGGAGCCATAACTCTTTTTCTATACATGGACTGATTATTTATCTGTTCACAATGTGCCTTAAATTCAAAGTTTTAAATCAAGTAAGGTTGTCGAAATTGTTGCCTACATGTTGTAGTCTTGTAGATCGGACTCTTGTTAGCTTGGAGAAGATGAAATTTGATAAGAATAATTTTGTGTGCACAAATGGTAAGACCCATGTTAGGCATGCCAATAAAGATGTGAAAATACAAATGGTAGGTGTCACTTCTTATTGTCTTTCTTTTTTATAGTGTTTGTGTAAAGTTTGTGAACATAGAACTACATTTTTGATTATGTAACTCATGTATGTCATTGATGGAATATTTCTCTGCCTCAGCATTCAAGATTGTAAAACTCTTTCCTCATTCATAAACTCAAATATGTTTGGCCATCTTATTTCTGCTGGAAAATCCCGAACTCTTTACAAGTCTGAATTAGTTGAGTTTTGTTGCATCATGGTTACCTCAATTTTAGTAGTAAGGTCATGTAGTTAATATGCATATCTTCTAAGGTTGCATCTAAGAACATAGCTACTGGTAGAATAAAGTTGTAGACAGAGGAAAATGATATTTTTCATGTGAGTTTTTGATGGGTCCCACTGTTGTGATATTGGATTAATAGTCAAAGATTCTCTATTGTAATTCTTTTCTACTTTGTTAGGCAAATAATTTAATTATAGGAATAGCTAAATAACTTAATTATAGGAATAACTTGATTGTAAGATGAATAGCTTGATTGTATGATATCTACTATCTATAAATATGTACATGTAAAGATACAGAAATACTATGAATGAAAATATTATTCTTTGATTTTAAAGTTGGTATCAAAGATACGTGTAAGACCCCAACTTATTATTAATGAAATTTAATTTTCTCTATTTATTATTTTAAAATAGTAAGAGTTGATTTGATTAATGTGGATAGTTAGGGGTAAAATACGCAAATACTTCAAAATAAGCAAGTGGTTATAAAATATTCATTGTTGTCGGGGAATATTCGTTTAGTAAATGGAATATTCAATGCTTGTCGAGGAATATTAAATATGACTGCCAGCGACCATGTGTAGGGCCCCATAACGGAAAGTGATTGGATGAAGAAAGCGACAAATATAAGTGGTTTAAAAATAATCTAGGCGTAGTTATTCACAGTTAATCTTTAAAAAATACCCGTTGGTTAAAACACAAGAAGATACCAGTATTGCACCAATTATTGATTCTTACGTGAAGAAGACACTTTTCAATAATGGTTACGATAATTATTGCTCAAAGATTTTTATTGAGTTAATAATTGCATATTGATATTTTATATTCTTTGTTGTTTCAATAATTGTCATTATACGATTATTTTTCATTATCGAAGCAATAATTCATATTATCTGAATAATATTATTAGATAACATTATTGGCAATGTCTAGAAAGTTACGCCTCAAGGAGAGGTTTGGTCACCTAATTGCTTGCGCCCAAGAAGAAGAAATTCTTATTGGAAAGCCCCTCTTTCTTGGAAGCTGCCGGTTGTCAATATTGTGATTCGTAATATTATTTGTGAATAATTAATTATTGATTTATATGATGAGGAAAATATTGATTTTATGTGGATATAGATGGAGAAAATTTTTAAAATGACAATTGTTGAAAATTAATATTTTATCTTTTTCTCGATAAAATAATTCATTTAAATATATTATTTTAATAATATATTAACTAGTTATATTTTTACAACGAATGTGGGATATATGAGTATACGAGGAGGAAGAGTATTTTTGTTGCAATAAATGTTTAAAACATGTTAAACATGCTCGGTGGACCCCATTTATTGGTCGAAATTTGATTATAGCACAAAAAATCGCCTGCTTGTGGATTTCGGTCAATTTTTATTTGGAATTTGGAAAAACTTTCTTTTGCAAAGTTGTAGAGAATTGAATTTCCTATAAAACTCATGAGATTCAAATTTTACGATGAAAGGGCTATTTATTATGAATTATTGAAGTTCAAAACTCAAAATAATTGATTTTGGAAGTTTAAAATATTTAAAATTAGAAAAACGTTTTTTCATTATGGTGTGTTACACATGTGGGTTGAATGAGCTGAATTCAGTTCTTGGAAGGTTAGGCGTAGGAAATTTTATTATAAATAATAATATTATATTAAATTTTCTGCTTTGGTGTTCTAAAGCGTTTTCCTATAAATAGGGTCTTAGGTTAGAATTGAAAATCACACCAAAATCAAGTTTTCTCTCTCTATATTATCGGTAATGTATTCTTGTGAGTATTTTGAGTATACTTTGAGTATTCTTAGGCGGTCTGAGTTCCTTCAAAGACTATACCCAGATTCCAAATTCCAATAAGTACTTAATCTTTCGAGGTAAGGGATGTTATTTTCTTCTCGAAATGATATTATTTCTTCAATATCATTATCTTTGAAATATTGGTTGAAACTTTTTATCAAATTTGGAACTTTTTCATGTCGGGTTACTATTCATGAGTTACTATTCATGAGTTACTATTCACGAGTTACTATTCATGAAGTTACTATTCACGATTCTATTCACGAGTAGTACTATTCATGAAGCGTGAAGATGTTTTTGGGAAATTTCTATCTTTTGGTGTCGAGTTACTATTCACGATATCTGACTATTCACGATATCTGACCTTATTCACCAAAAAATAAAATTTCTTCTTTTTGTCAAAATATCTATTCGGATACTAGCTTTGATTGTATCCATGTTTTGATCATTCTTGAATTTTACACCACTATGATTATTTTTTTTGAGGTATTTTGAACATGAATAAAACAAAAGTACGAATCCTTAATCCTTAATCCTTGTCATTTTGTTTCACCGGATTCGTTTCTTTAAAAATATTTTTCATCATCCTCGATCTTAAATGATGATATTATTGAATATCTTTGGCTGTAGTGCAAAAGATGAATATTTGATTCGGATGTATATTGATTGATGTTACGGGGATAAAAGATGAGCGATGAACTTTTAAATTCATACATAGAAGATAGTAGTTTGCATTCTCTACTTAACTCTTCTAATGAATTATTATTTCATTGCGAATATTGATTTAAAATTTGTTGTCTATTGTATTCTATTAGATTTTTCCTGTTGAAGACTAACGATAATTTGTTGTATATTATCTTAGTCATAATATTCTTTACCGGGCTAGTTGAGCTCACCCTTTTCCTTTTTTTTTCCATTTTTCTTCTCGGGAGGCGAGAATATAGCGAAGTACGAGTCTGGGGTATGGAATGAAGGTTTTAGAAAGAATTGTTTAGTAGTCCTCACCATTTTGTAAAATAATGTATCAATAAATGTGATGAGGATTTATTTGAGTATAGATATTATCTGAAGATAATATTTGTATTCAAACTCACGCTTTCTTGTTGTAATAATAAAGTTGTAGTTGTTTACATGCCATGTATTGACAACTCGGAATAGGTGATGTATACCTATTTTGAGGCGTCACAGTTGGTATCAGAGCTTAGGGATATGATCTCTGGCGGAGATCGGGGAATAGAACTAGGAGGGGAGAGACGAGTAAATCCTTCGCTAGTGTGTCCTACCTAAGCTTATTTTTTTTAGTTGGTCAGTATATAAGGATATTATGTGATATATTGATTTCCTTAATTAACCCTTGTTTTATGACAGTATTTGAGAATGTCGACTGAGAATATTAACAATGGAAATGAGACCGTGGAGACGCCTGTACTCACCAACGAGGAGAACGTACAGCAATGGTGGCAATGTTCCTCCCGTGAACAACACCAATGAAGCGATGATGAACGAGGGATGTTTAGAAGCTTTTTGCGATTCATGCAAAATCGACGAGGAGACTCGTGTTTCAAAATACTGAGAGGAAATGATAGCAATTCACGGGTTGTCACAACCAAGCGCTTCAAAGAGTTGTGACCACCGAATTTAAGGGAAAGCGAGATCCGATCATGGCGGAAACATGGGTCAAGCAAATTATCAAGATATTCGATGTCTTGGGATGCACGGAGGAACGAAAGGTTCCATTCGCCACCTTTATGTTACGTGGCGAAGCGTGACTCTTCGGTGGAGTCGTGGAAGCGTACCCATCCAAATTCGCTTTTCGGCATGTCTTGGGAGAGCGTTTGAAACTATTTAATGACAAATACTTTCACGAAAGTGTTCGCTATATGAAGGAAGTGGAGTTTATTAGACCGGAGCGTAACAACATGACGGTGTCTCGAAGACGAGGCAAAGTTTGCGAGTTATCCAGTTTCAGACCTCATTTGGTGGAGAATGAGGAGCGATGACGCGGATGTTTCTTAGAGGTTTGAAACCCAAAGATACGTCAAGATCTCATTTCTCATAAATTTTCTCTCTATTCATATGTTGTAATGAGGGCTCAATTATTAGAGGCGAGATAACGAGTACTACCAACTGAGGACCATAACCGGATCGTACTGAGATAGCGATCAATGTAATAATGATAACCAAATGAGAAAGAAACAGACGGACAAAAATGGTAACCACTCTGGTGGTAATCATGGCCATGAAAATAGAAGAAGCGAGTCGAGGAGATTTTAAAAGAGGAGATTTAACAATGACCATGTGTGAAGACGACAAAGGTTGCAGAAGAATCGGTTCTAAGGGAGGAAACGACCACCCATCGTATATATGCTATAAATGCGGAAAGAGGGACATATCGGTCAAACCGCTGTCACAACAGTTCAAGGTATGCTATAATTGTAGAAAGGAAGGACATATCGCCGAGATTGTATGGTAGCAAAACCTAGTTTAAGCGGGACGGTGACTCAAAAGATCGTCCCGTAAAAGTCAAAGTCAACGATTCCGGGAAGAAGCGTTTGTTGTGATGGTCAAAATGCGAGGAACCCAAACGAGGTGATCACGGTAAGCTATTTATAAATTCTTGCGAAGTTTATACCTTACTTGATCTACCTGCTACCCATTCATTTATCTCTCCGCATGTGCTAAACGTTTAAACTTGACTCGAGAAATTAGACTTTGACCTATCTCTGTGGAAACTCCGTTAGAGAAACTTTCATCACATCCAATCGCTTATAAATCTTGTTTGATTCAAGTTGGCACCATCACCTTACCCAGTGACCTTATCTCTTTAAAGATACTTGCTTTTGATGTGATTTTAGGGATTGATTGGTTAACTACTCATCATGCCAAAATTGATTATTTTCGTAAGGTTGTTAGTTTTCATATTCCTAACCAACCCGTTGTGCAATTCAAGCAACTAAACCATTAAAATCAATCATCGCATCATATCTAATCATAAAGCTATTCGTTTATTGAAAACGGATGTCAAGCTTTCTTAGCCCATGTTATGGATTTGAATAAAGACACGTCAAATTTGAATAATATTCCCGTTGTTATTGACTTTCTGACGTATTTCTGAAGAACTTCCCGTCCTACCCCGTAACGTGAAGTTGAATTCTTTATTGATCTTGAACTCGGTACAAAGTCCATTTCTAAAACCCCATATCGAATGGCTCCTATTGAAATTCGGAGTTAAAGGTCCAACTACTGAGAATTGTTGGACATCGGTTTCATTCGTCCTAGTACATCTCCTTGGGGTGCTCTGTTTTATTTGTAAATAAGAAAGGCGGGGAGTATGCGACTTTGTATTGACTATCGGAATTGAACCATGTCACCATCAAGAATAGGTATCCTCTACCTCGTATTGATGACTTGTTTGACCAATTCTGAGGGCACAATTCTTTTCAAAAATCGATCTTAGCTTACGGATATCATCAATTTGAAGATTAGAACCGAGGATATTCCAAAGACTACCTTCAGAACTTGGTATGGGCATTATGAATTCTTAGTCATGTCTTTCGGACTAACTAATGCTCCTGCGGCTTTCATGGATATGATGAACCGAGTATTCAAGGAATATTTGGATCAGTTTGTTGTTGTCTTTATTGATGACATCCTCATATATTCCAAAAGTCGTGAAGATCATGAGCACCATTTGAAGTTTGGTACTCCAAAGGCTTCGTGAAAACAAACTATATGCCAAATTGAAGAAATGCGAGTTACGGCTTGAGGAAGTAGCATTCCTTGGGCACATGGTGTCGAAACATGGAGTATCTGTTGATCCGTGAAGATTGAAGCAATACAAAGTTGGGAGCAACCGCAAGTCGGTGATCAAGTACGTAGCTTTTTGGGCTTAATTTGGTTATTATCGGAGATTCGTGGAAGGTTTTCTCGAATCGCTACTCCATTAACTCAAATAACTTCGGAAGGATACAAAATTCGTTTGGAGCGAAGAATGCAAGAAGAGTTTCCAAGAGCTTAAGAGGAGACTTATTTCAAAGACTGTTCTAACAATACCATCCGTTAGGATGGATTTGTTATCTACAGACGATGCTTCGTGCAAAGGGTTAGGATGTGTTCTCATGCAAACGTGGGAAAGTCATAGCTTATGCCTCATGACAACTTAAAGAGTATGAGAGGAATTATCCTACTCATGATCTAGAGTTAGCGTGATCGTTTTTTAGCGCTTAAAGATATGGAGGCACTATCTATATGGGGAGAAAGTGGAGATATATTCGCACCATAAAAGCCTTAAATATTTCTTCACTCAAAAAGAACTCAACATGCGGCAAATGACGTTGGCTCGAGCTATTGAAAGACTACGACCACACTATTCAATACCATCCTGGAAAAGCGAGCGTGGTAGGCGACGCGTTGAGTAGAAGATCATATGCGAACGAGTGCGATGATGTCAAGTATACGACAGAGCCAACTTTAATAGAAAAAGTTAAGGTTGCTTTCCACCGCACCCAGAGGCGATGCGTATGAAGAAGAAAGTGCAAGAAGGAGCTATTAGGGCGAGAATTGATGAAGAAGGAATACTTGAGTCCACTCTGACTTTGTGTTCCTAACGACTCGATTTGAAGTACAAGATTATGATGGAGGCACACAATACACCATTTGCAATCCATCCTGGAAGTACTAAAATGTATCATGATCTTCGACATACATTTTGGTGGAACAATATGAAGAGAGAGATTGTAAAGTTTATCTCAATGTGTTTAACTTGTCAACGTGTAAAGTGAGCATCTAGTACCTAAGGGTCCGCTTGCAACCACTTGAGATTCCGAAATGGAAGTGGGAACACATTACCATGGATTTCGTTTCGGGTCTTCCTACGGTTTCTCGGGCATCAATGCTATTTGGGTTATTGTTGATAGATTAACCAAGTCTGCGCTCATTTCTTGCCGACACGGAGACTTATTCACTTGAACGTCTTGCTAGTATGTACGTGAATGAGATTGTGAGGTTGCATGGCATGCCCAGTATCCATAGTTTGGATCGTGACCCAAGATTCACTTCAAGATTTTGGGTTAGCTTGCAAAAAGCTATGGGCGCGGATTTACGATTCTGATTCGGCATACCATCCTCAAACCAGACGGACAATCGAAAGGACTATTCAAACTCTTGAAGATTTATTAAGACTATGTGTCCTAGACTTCAAGGCGGTTGGGATAAGTATTTACCATTGGTGGAATTCTCCTACAACAACAGATTATCGAGCAAGTATAGGTGTGGCTCCATTTGAAGCATTATATGGACGAAAGTGTCGCTCTCCAATATGTTGGGATGAGGTGGGTGAAGCAACATTGTTTGGGACCCGAGTTAAATGCGTATGACTACCACCGAAAAGATCCAAATGATTCGACAAACGATACAAACGGCACAAGATCGACAAAAGAGTTATCACGGATCTTCATCGAAAGGACGTGGAATTTAGTATAGGGGATCATGTATTGTTGCGAGTTGCTCCGTGAAGGGAGTTACAAGATTTGGGAAGAGAGGAAAGCTCAATCCACGATTTATTGGTCCATTTCAAATTCTTGACCGAGTAGGAAATGTAGCTTTATAGATCGCGTTACCTCAAAGTATGTCTCGTGTTCATAATGTGTTTCACATGTCCGCATTGCTTAGAAAATATGTGAAAGACCAACCACGTTATAGAGTTAGAACCAGGACGAGATAGGAAGACTTAACGTTGAGGAGGTACAAGATTTTGGATAGGAAGGAGCATGTCCCTGCCAAGAAAGGTCATACCACATTAAAGTTTTGTGGAGGAATCATGTTATAGAAAATGACCTAGGAATTGGAAACGGAAATGAAAGCGAGGTATCCTCACCTTTTGAAACACCAGAATGCGTCGTCGATTTCGAGGACGAAATTTCATAAGGAGGGAGGTTGTAAGACCCCAATTTATTATTAATGAAATTTAATTTTCTCTATTTATTATTTTAAAATAGTAAGGGTTGATTTGATTAATGTGGATAGTTAGGGGTAAAATCTGCAAATACTTGAAATAAGCAAGTGGTTATAAAATATTCATTGTTGTCGGGGAATATTCGTTTGGTCGTGGAATATTAAGACTGCGTAATTAAATGCGGCCAACGCTGACCATGTATGGGCCCCATATGTGACGATTGGATGAAGAAAACGACAAATATAAGTGGTTTAAAAATAAGGCGTGGTTATTCACTGAATTATCTTTAAAAAAATACCCGGTGGTTAAAACACAAGTGCTACCTGGTATTGCACGTTATTGATTCTTACGTAAGAGGCACTACTCAATAATGATTACGATAATTACCGCTCAAAGATTTTATTAAGTTAATAATTCTTTGCGTTGATATTTTATATTCTTTGTTGTTTGATAATTGTCATTATCTGATATTTTTCATTATCAAGCAATAATTCATATTATCTGAATAATATTATTAGATAGCATTATTGGCAATGTCTAGAAAGTTACATCACGTTATCATAGCGCCAAGAAGAAGAAATTCTTATTGGAAAGCCCCTCTTTCTTTAAACCTTTGTCATATTGTGATTACGTAATATTATTTATGAATAATTAATTATTGATTCATGTGATGAGGAAAATATTGATTTTATGTGGATATAGATGGAGAAAATTTTTAATGTGACAATTGTTGAAAATTAAAATTTTATCTTTTTCTCGATAAAATAATTCATTTAAATATATTATTATATTTTAATAATATAATAATGGTGATATTTTTACAACGAATGTGGGATATATGAGTATACGAGGAGGAAGAGTATTTTGTTGCAATAAATATTTAAAACATGTTAAACATGTCGGTGGACCCCATTTATTGATTGAAATTTGATTATAAATTTATAAAATCCTCGCCTGCTTGTGGATTTCGGTCAATTTCTATTTGGAATTTGGAAAAACTTTCTTTTGTAAAGTTGTAGAAATTGAATTTCCTATAAAAACTCGCGAGATTCAATTTTCTGATGAAAGGGCTATTTATTATGAATTATTGAAGTTCCAAGAAAGCTCAAAATAATTGATTTTGGAAGTTTAAAATATTTAAAATTAGAAAACGTTTTTTCATTATGGTGTGTTACACATGTGGGTTGAATGAGCTGAATTCAGTTCTTGGAAGGTTGGCGTAGGAAATTTTATTATAAATAATAATATTATATTAAATTTTACGCTTTGGTGTTCTAAGCATTTTCACTATAAATAGGGTGCTTAGGTTAGAATTGAAAATCACACGAAACCAAGTTTTCTCTCTCTATATATCGAAGCGATTCTTGTGAGTATTTTGAGTATACTTTGAGTATTGTTAGGCGGTGCAGTTCCTTTGAAAGACTATACCCTTATTCGGTTTAGAAATCTTAATCTTTTGAGGTAAGGGATGTTATTTTCTTCTCAAATGATATTATTTCTTCAATATCATTATCTTGAAATATTGGTTGAAACTTTTTATCAAATTTGGAACTTTTCCATGTCTGGGTTACTATTAAGCTGAGTTCTTATTCATGAGTTCTTATTCACGAGTTACTATTTATGAGTTCTTATTCACGAGATTCTTATTCACGAAGTACTATTAATGAAGCGTGAAGATGTTTTTTTGGGAAATTTCTATCTTTTGGTGTCTGGAGTTACTATTCACGTGTACTAGCTTTATTCATAGAAAAATAAAATTTCTTCTTTTTGTCAAAATATCTATTCTCGGATACTAGCTTTGATTGTATCCATGTTTTGATCATTCTTGAATTTTACACCACTATGATTATTTTTGAGGTATTTTTGAACATGGATAAAACAAAGTACTGAATCCTTAATCCTTAATCCTTGTCATTTTGTTTCAATTGGATTCGTTTCTTTAAAAATATTTTCATCATCCTCGATCTTAAATGATGATATTATTGAATATCTTTGGCTTTGTAGTGCAAAGATGAATGATTCTGAAGAATATCTTTGGTAGTAGTGCAAAGATGAGCAGTGTTTAGATGAACATGACCAATCGATGAATATCTTTGGCTTGTGGTGCAAAGATGAATATTTGATTCGGATGTATATTGATTGATGTTACGTGATAAAAGATGAGCGATGAACTTTTAAATTCATACATAGAAGATAGTAGTTTGCATTCTCTACTTAACTATTCTAATGAATTATTATTTCCGGCTGCGAATATTGATTTAAAATTTGTTGTCTATTGTATTCTATTAGATTTTTCCTGTTGAAGACTAACGATAATTTGTTGTATATTATCTTAGTCATAATATTCTTTATCGGGCTAGTTGAGCTCACCCTTTTCCTTTTGTTCCATTTTTCTTCTCGGGAGGCGAGAATATAAATGAGAGTAGCGAGTCTGAGGTATAGAATGAAGGTTTTAGAAAGAATTGTTTAGTAGTCCTCACCATTTTTGTAAAATAATGTATCAATAAATGTGATGAGGATTTATTTGAGTATAGATATTGTCTAGAAGATAATATTTGTATTCAAACTCACAGTTTTACTGTTGTAATAATAAAGTTGTAGTTGTTTCTGTACCATGTATTGACAACTCAGAATAGGTGATGTATACCTATTTTGGGGGCGTCACAATACGAAACTCTAAATCATTCTTCTTTGAATTCTTAAACCATGAGCAAATCAGATTCTACCCCCATCATTATTCAACACGAAGGTTTATCATTCAATGCAGGAATTGTATTGAATGAGACCAACTATGATTTGTGGTCTCAAATGTTAGAGATGCAAATTACTGAGAAGGAAAAACTCTCCTTCATTCGTGACACATCGCCGTCACCTAAGGAGAAAGATGAAGGTTATGAAAAGTGGTATTCAGACAATCAGAAGGTCAAAAGATGGTTGTTGATGTCTATGTCCCAGGAGATTATGAAGCGATACATTCGCTTACCTACTGCACGACATATTTGGAAAGCTCTGTCTAAAGCCTTTTATGATGGAGCGGATGAATTACAAGTTTTTACCTTGAACCAGAGGGCTTCTCGATTGAAACAAAATGGTAGATCGCTCTCATATATTATGGAGAATCCCATGAAATCTTCAATGGGTTGGATCATCGTGATACGGTGGTCATGGTGAATGAGACAGATATTGCATCATATCAGAAATTGCTTCAGCGACAAAGGGTGCATATCTTTCTCGCTGGATTAGAGGGTGAATTCGAGCAAGTCTTGGCGATCTTGAGGAAGGATCCTATCCTGAATTGGAAGAGTGTTATGCCTTGAAGAAGTTCGACGCAGGTGATGAGCGAACAATGGAAAATTCGAAGCTTCAACCATGGTGACTCGGGCCTGGCCTAATCAAAAGCGCCTCCTCAACACCAAGAAGAAGACAAAAAATATATCCATCCTAAGAATGCTAATGGTGGCGACAAATCATCATACAAATGCACCCATTGTGATCAAACCGGGTCATACAAAAAGTCGATGCTATGAACTTGTGGGATATCCTAATGGTGGGATCATAGCCGTGATTCCCGGAAGAAGAATTCAAGAATGCCTCTCTTCTGCGCAATTGTTGAAACAAAGACAGAGGATGATAGCGATGAAAAGTTCTTGGCATTGGCAAGAGCAGCGAGTAATGGTGGTAAGGTTTTAAATATTTCTACACCTGTTTCTAATAGTGCATGGATAATTGATTCCGGTGTTACGGAT
>CM035151.1:79682336-79834836 GCA_020205615.1 Panax quinquefolius | reverse complement strand
GGGTTCTTCAATCTACAATGCTTCTTATTGTCAATCCTCTATCAGTTCTGACTTGCTCTATGAACTAAGTCAAACTTATAATCTGATGAGGAATGTAGATTCAGTGCTTGACTTTACTCTACGACTTGAGCTCTACGTTCTGCTCCACAACTTGAGCTCTACATTCTGCACTCTGTTATCTTCTGTTCACTCTGTGATCTGATCTTCACTATGCGATCTGGAGTGAACTCTACGATAAAGAAGTTAGCTCTACAATCGAACACTTAATGCTCTATGAAGAAATACCTTACTCCGTGATTATTCAATTATTCTACGAACAGGCAGAGTAACTTTACGATCGATTAAAAATACACTACAATCATCTTGATCCTATCATCTATACATTAATTCATCTCTAAAGATCAACCTAATAAGTTTGATCTATTTATTGTAGTTCCTTGTACATCATTTTATCATTAAGGACTTTACAAATACTACTGAATAAATATATTTTAATCATATATCATCATCAAATTTAACCTATGGGACTCTAACAACTTCATTAAATGCTTCGATCCTAGAAGATCTTTAAGGTTGACTTTCAGGGTAACTGTGTTGGCTTACTTTCGGCTATGGTACATCACATCAGAATGCTTCACCACTAACCACGTAAATGTTGTCACATTGCCAAACTAGCTACTAGACACAACACGATCTGATCTTCATTTTAAACTTAAGATGATCAGCAACCATCTAGAAATCTTCACTCTGCAAGTCTTCACAATGTCAGTCCAATGTCAAACCTGACATACTTTACGATTTTCCTGATCGTACACTTCAAAGATGATTATAGACTTCAATGGTGATCATAGAGTGCTTGGCTAAACTGACTCTATGATTATTCTCGCTCTACGATCTGCTCTGCGATTCTTGATAAGCTCTAAAATCTATGTTTTACCTCACGATCTTCAATAAGTTTTACGATCCTTCGGTAGACTATATGATTCTTCTGCAGACTCTGCGATCTTGATTTAGTTTTACGATTTCCTGTCAGACTCTGCGATCTTGAACTGAATGATTTACGATAAACTGTCAAACTATGCGATCTTCAAAAATGCTTTACAATTGCACAAAGTAACTTTACGATAGTTTCCTTTCTTATCATCTATATATTCAATTTTTTTGATAGATCAATCTAACAAATTTGATCTTCTACTCTAAGTCCTTTTACATTGATTATACTCTTAAGGAGTTACAAAAGCTACTGATTACACATATATTATCACATCATCATCAAATCAAAATATGCAATTTTCCTAAAAAAAAATATGATAATCTCTCAGTACATTAAACACGTTAACCTTTTTTTAGCCTTTTCTTATTTTATTTTATTTTTTAAAAAAACTTGATTATTTTGATCAGATAATTTAATATAAACGTCTAAAATTTATTAATATCCAAAGTAAAATCAAATTTTATAAAGTCAACTCAAACAATCTCAATACTCATGCATAATCTAATTAACATAATAATATGATACGTTTGATTATGATAATTTTTACTGCATTAAACCAAGCAACCCAGATAATTTTTTTTCAACATCTTCCTTTTTACAAATATTTAATTATTTTGATTAGGAACTAATGTATATAAGTCTAGTGTTTAGTTGTTATAACAACAATCAAAATGAGTAAAGTCAAATATTTAATGAACACGAACTTTTATGTTCGAACTCGACTTAACTATTTAACTAATCAAGTTGAGTAGTTCGTGAGTAACTTGTTATATTATCGAGTATGAATTAAGTATCGAATAATTATTGAGATTTTTTTCTACTTCTAAATATTTTGTATGTATATAAATAAATGTATTAAACATATTACATTTAGTCAAGTATCAAGTCAAGTTAAGTCGATTATTGATCGAATTCAAGTATGGATTCACATCGAGTCGATCAATATATATACTCGACTTGACTCAATAACTTAACAAGAACTAGAAAATGATCAAACTTGACTCAATTAACGAGTAGTCGAGTATTTGCCTTGGGCCAATTATAATATCAAATAATTATGTTCATTTATTAGCCTTAATTTTGATCAAACTGACTCATTAGCGAGTCAAGTCGAGTATATATTTAGCTAATATTTTGGAGACTAAATAATAATTTCAAAAATAAGATTCAAAATTATGTGTATAGTTTTGATTAATCATTAGATCCACCCATTTACTATTAATTAGTTACAGTATCAATAAGGTCTTAACCTAATGATCAAGATTGAGTCACTATGATCTCTAGGTATCAAGTTTCAATTTTCATTGGTGTAAACTTATTTATTATTTTCTTTGAAATGTATGTTCTCCTTAATGTAATGTTTGGTTTGATTGATTATTGATATTCTGGTGTGATTTGTGCTTAATTATGATATTATATAGTACTTTCCACAAAAAAAATCAGAAATAGTTATAATTTGAATATATTTTTTTCAAAATCATATTTTATAGTTATAACATCACTCTTAATCAATTCTAACACTTCAAACTTCTCTTTTAACCAAAATAATAAGGGAGTTGATATTCGTACACCCTATACTTAGGGGTGTTCATCGGTAAAAAACCGGATCGAGATTGGCTACTCAACTGCACTGCATCGCATACACAAATAGTAGCCAATTTCATGAACTGCATTTATTTAGTTGATTTGGTTTTACTTAAAATTAATATAATTATTATTTTTATTATTATTAATATTATTTTTATTATTATTAATATTATTATTATTTTTATTAATATTATTTTTTTTTATTATTATAATCATTATTTTATTATTATTATTAATAATAAATTATTAATAATAATAAAAAATAGAAAACCTAAGTATATCTTAGGGTCCTGGTCGATAAAAACCGAACCATAAAATGTCGAACCCAAAACCAATGATCGAAAACCGATATATACCGAAGTTTTTTGTACCAACCTGGACCGATTCTTTTTATACCGAACCGAATTGTTTTAGGTCCTGTCCCATCCAAAAACCAAAAAATCGGTTAATTTGAACACCCCTACCTATACTTAGTTGCACACCCATATATAAATAAGAGACTAATTTAGTCCTTAATGAATAGGATCCTGACTAGCTTATTTACTTTATACCCAATTTTTCCTTTCGACCCATGTCTATTTTCTATAGAGCAGCTTATTAATTAGGGAATCCTTCTTATTCTTCCATCTTCTCAATCTTTTCATCTTCATGTGTTCATCTTCTAATCTTTCTCCCAATTCACTTCATCTCATCTTGACTTTGTCCGTGATATAATTAATTGATTTATCTTTTATAGAATTTTTTATTTCACAAATACAAAAAGGAAGAGAAGGTTGTGGAAAAAGAGATGCTATAGTTGAATATAATAATTGATTTGGTTAAATTTCAATTACCTTGAACAAATTTTTTACCTATTTAAGTCATCCAATCATTATGGTTCTAATGGTATTTTTTCATTCTTTCTCTATTAAAAACTAATATATTGTAAGACCCCAACTTATTATAAATAAAATCGAATTTCCTCTAATTATTATTGTGAATAATAAGGTATTAAATTAATATAATATTTTAGTTATGGGTGAAATGTGCAAATTTTACAAAATAAGCAAATGGTTATAAAATAATCATTGTTGTCGGGGAATATTCGTTTGGTCGTGGAATATTCTTTTTGTCGGAAATATTAAATGCACTTACCAATAAGCGCTAGCCATTAGTGGGCCCATAATGAATAACTGTCGGATGAAGAAAAAACGACAAGTTTGAGTTTTTATAAATAAGTGCGTAGTTGTTATCGTTAACACTTGTTGGAATACCCTTGGTTAAAATACGATGTCTGGCGTGGATGCACAAGTATTGATGAATTATTGATCCTTACGTAAAGAAGACACTTACTTCAATAATTATTACGATGATTCTTTGCTCAATATTTTATTTTATTGATTTAATAATTGATCGTTGATATTTTATATTATTGTTATTTCAATAATTGTCACTTTACATATTTCCCATTATCGGATCAATAATTCATATTATTTGAATAATATTATTAGATAGCATTATTATTGCAATGTCTAGAAAGTAATCTTTGTCGAGAGGGGTTTGGTCATCTAATTGCACGCCAAGAAGAGAGAAATTCTTATTGAAAGCCCCTTTTTCTGGGAATGGCTTTGGTTGTCATAAATGTGATTACGTAATATTATTTGTAAATAATTAATTATTGATTCATATGATAAGGAAATATTTATTTTATGTGGATATAAATGTTGGATATATTTATTGTGGTTAAAAATGAAGGAGTTAATGTTGAGGTGTTTTATCAAGATTTTTGTCCGGAATGGAGGTATTAAAAATTAAACCAAAGTTTTTGAGATATATTAAGTGAATTATAATTTTAATCGTAGATTGGATCTTTGTGATTTTTGGATATGTTATACATATAAAAGTTGAGTATATGTCCACAAATTTTGAACCGTTAAAAATGAACGTGTGATTTGTTATGAATTTTAAGAGGTGACTGGTTCAGAAATTGTTGAATTTTTGGAATTTATCATTGTGGTAGAAAATTCTAGAATTGATGGGCCCCACTTTTGGTTGGTGAGAAATGTGCTAGAATTTTTATTCAAATTTGGTCGATGGAAATAGTAGCAGGTAAAGCCATCAGGTTGCAGGTCAAGTCTGCTTCGGCGTGCTAACATTTTTCTATAAATAGAGGGCTAAGTTAGAATTGAAAATCACACCAGAAACATAAGCTTTCTCTCTTTCTCTCTCTATATTATCGAGCGTATTTTGTGAGTATTTAGATAATTTGTGAGTTTATATTTTTCAATACAAGTTTCTGTCAGCACTATATCCGAAATTCAGTCAGAAGTACGGTTATTTTGAGGTAAGGGATGTTATTTTCTTCATATATGATATTATTTCTTCAATATCATTATGCTGAAGTATTGATCTGAACTTTTTATCAAATTTGGAATTTTTTATCAAATTTGGAACTTTTTAATGCTCGGGTTACTATTCACATATACTAATTATTCACGAATCTGACCTTATTCATTCATCGAAAAAAAGAAATTTTCTTCTTTTTGTCCAAGATGTCTATTATAGTTACTATCTTTGATTGTATCCATGTTTTGATCTTTATTCTTGAATTTTGCTTCAAAATTGGTTATTATGGAGTATTATTAATCTTGGATAAACAGTTATACGAATCCCTACTATTTGTCCTTCTGTCTCACTGGATTCGTTTTCTTTAAAATATTTTTCATCATCCTCAGTCCTAAATGTTGATATTACTAAATATCTTTGGCCTGTAGTGCAAAGATAAATGATTAACTGATGAATATCTTTGGCCCGTAGTGCAAAGATGAACAGGTGTTGAGATGAACATAACCAACTGGTGATACAAATGAATATCTTTGGCCTGTAGTGCAAAGATGAATATTTTATTAAAGATGTATATTGATTGTTGTTACAGGGATAAAATATTGATGATGGACTTTTAAATCTTAGAAGATAGTAGAACTCATTCTCTACTTGACTCTTCTAATGGATTGTTGTTTCCGCTGCAGTTGTTGATCTAAAACTTGTTGTCTATTATATTTTATCAGATTTTTCCCTGTTGAAGACTAATGATAATTTGTTGTATATTATCTTAGTCATAATATTCTTTCTTCGTGCTAGTTGAGCTCACCCTTTTCCTTTTTGTTCCATTTTCTTCTTCTCGTGAGGTGAGAACATAAAGCAGGATCTAGTCGGGGTATGGAGTGATGGTTCTAGAAAGATGTTTTAGCAGCCCTCACTATTTCTCGTAAAAATAGTGTTTGAATAATTGTAATGAGGACTTATTTGAGTGTGGATATTGTCTGAAGACAATATTTGTATTTAAACTCACAAGATGTGTTGTCGTATTTTGCACGACAATTGTATTATTGAAGTTGTAGTTTGCTTTACATACCATGTATTTGGCGACTCGTAATAGGTGTTGTATACCTATTTTAGGGCGCCACAGGTTGGTATCGAGCTTAGGGATATGGTCTCCAAGTAAGATCGGGGAATAGAACTAGGAGGGGAGAGATGAGTAAATCATTCGCTAGTGTGTCCTATCTAAGCTTATTTGTTGGTTAGTCATAATATAGGGATATTATGCGATATGTTAATTTGTTTAATTAACCCTTGTTTTTTGGCAGTATTTAAGAATGGCTGCTGAGAAAGTTAATAATGGAGTGTATGAGACTGTGGAACAACCTTTAGTTACAAACCAGGAGAACGTGCAACAGGAAGGCAATATTCCTCCTGTAAATAATACTACCGAGCAAACGATGAATGATGGAATGTTTAGGAGCTTTTTGCAGCTCATGCAAAATCGATTTGAGGAGACTCGTGTACAAAATACGGGTGGAAGTGATACCAACGTCTATGCCTTCATTCATAGCCAAGCGCTTCGAGGAGTTGGGACCACGAATTTATTGGAAAGCGGATCCGATCAAGGCGGAAACATGGGTCAAGCAAATTACCAAGATATTCGATGTCTTGGGATGCACGGAGGAACGAAGGTTCCATTCGCCACCTTTATGTTCAGCGGTGAGGCGGATCACTTTGGTGGGAGTCTCATGAAGCGTACTCACTTCTTTACACTCTCAACATGTCTTGGGAAACATTTCAAAAAATTTTCAATGACAAGTACTTTCCTGAAAGTATTCATCATATGAAAGAGGTAGAGTTTATCAGACTGGAACAAAACAACATGACGGTGTCCCAGTACGAGGCAAAGTTCGATGAGTTATCCAGGTTTGCACCTCATTTGGTAGATAATGAGGAACGAATGACAATGATGTTTCTGAGAGGTCTAAAACCCGAGATTTGTCAATACCTTATCTCTCATAAATTTTCTCTGTATTCAGTTGTTGTTAACAGGGCTCAATTATTAGAGCGAGATAGTGAGTATATTCAACCGAGGGACCACAACCAGGGTCATACTGGTGACAAAGAATATCGTCGAGCGAATGATAACCAACGAGGAGGAAAAATATTTACAAAGGTAACCACTCGGGTGGTCATCGTGGCCATGATAATAGGAGAGGTGAGTCAAGTGGAAATTTCAGAAAGAGGAGATTCAACAATGATGGGAAGACATCAGCAGCAGCACCAACACCAACAACAAATTCTAGGGGAGGAGAACGACCGCCAATTAGATGTTACAAATGCGGGAAAGAGGGACATATCAGCCCAAACTGTCCACAACAATCCAAGGTATGTTACAACTGTGGAAAGGAAGGCCACATAGCTCAGGATTGTTCTATAGCAAAACCAAGTTCAACGGGGATGGTGACTCCAAGGGCTGTCCCGGATAAGTCGAAATCAGCGGTTCCTGGAAGAGCGTTTGTCGTGACTGGCCAAAACGCGAGGAACCCGAACGAGGTGATTATGGGTAAGCTAATCTTGAACTCTTGCGAAGTTTATACCTTACTAGATATCGGTTCTACCCATTCTTTTATCTCTCCTGCTTGTACTCAACATTTAAACTTGACTCCAGAGAAATTAGACTTTGATTTATCAGTGGAGACTCCGTTGGGTGAAACTTTCGTTACATCCACTATTTATAAATCTTGCTTAATCCAAGTTGGCACTATCACATTACCTGTTGATCTTATCTCTTTAAAGATACTTGCTTTTGATGTGATTTTAGGAATTGATTGGTTAACCACTCATCATGCCAAAATTGATTGTTTTCGTAAGGTTGTTAGTTTTCATATTCCTAACCAACCTGTCATACAAATTCAAACAACTAAAACACGAAAATCAGTCACTATCATATCAAGCCATAAAGCTATTCGTTTATTAAAAAACGGATGTCAAGCTTTCTTAGCCCATGTTATGGATTTAAAAAAAGACAAGTCAGATTTGAATAATATTTCTGTTGTTAGAGAATTTCCTGATGTATTTCCTGAAGAACTTTCCGGTCTACCCCCAGAACGTGATGTTGAATTCTTTATTGACCTTGAGCCGGGTACAAAACCCATTTCTATAACTCCATATCGAATGGCTCCTATTGAACTTCAAGAGTTAAAAGTCCAACTACAGGAGTTATTAAACATCGGTTTCATTCGTCCTAGTACATCTCCTTGGGGTGCTCCTATTTTATTCGTAAAGAAGAAAGACGGGAGTATGCGACTTTGTATAGACTATCGAGAATTGAACCATGTCACTATCAAGAATAGGTATCCGCTACCTCGCATTGACGACCTATTTGACCAGTTACAAGGAGCAAAATTCTTTTCAAAGATCGATCTTCGCTTACGGATATCATCAAATTGAATATTAAAATCGAGGATATTCCAAAGACCGCCTTCGAACTCCCCAGACGGGCATTATGAATTCTTAGTCATGTCTTTTGGATTGACTAATGCTCCTACTGCTTTCATGGATATGATGAACTGTGTATTCAAGGAATATTTGGATCAGTTTGTTGTTGTCTTTATTGATGACATCCTCATCTATTCCAAAAGCCGTGAAGATCATGAGCACCATTTGAAGCTGATACTTAAAAGGCTTCGTGAAAACAAGCTTTATCCCAAGCTGAAGAAATGCGAGTTCTGGCTTGAGGAAGTAGCATTCCTTGGGCACGTGGTGTCAAAACATGGAGTATCTGTTGACCCGCCAAGATTGAGCAAAGACAAAGTTGGGAGCAACCAAAGTCGATGACCAGAAGTCGTAGCTTTACGGGCTTAAATGGTTATTATCGGAGATTCGTGGAAGGATTTTCTCGAATCGCTACTCCGTTAACTCAGTTGACTCGGAAAGATAAAAAATTTGTATGGAGCGAGGAATGCGAGAAGAGTTTCCAAGAGCTCAAGAGGAGACTCATTTCGGCACCTGTTCTGGCAATACCATCTGGTTCGGATGGATTTGTTATATACAGCGATGCTTCAGGCAAAGGGTTAGGATGTGTTCTCATGCAACATGGGAAAGTCATAGCCTATGCCTCACGACAACTTAAAGAATATGAGAGGAATTATCCTACTCATGATATAGAGTTGGCAGCAGTCGTTTTCGCGTTGAAAATTTGGAGACACTACTTGTATGGGGAGAAAGTGAAGATTTATACGGACCATAAAAGCCTCAAATATTTCTTCACCCAAAAAGAACTCAACATGCGGCAACGATGTTGGCTTGAACTATTGAAAGATTACGATCACACTATTCAATATCATCTTGCAAAAGCGAACGTAGTAGCTGACGCATTGAGTAGAAGATCATATGTGTGTACGAGTGCGATATTGTCAATGCAAAGGCCTATTCTATATGACTTGAAAAGGATGGAGGTAGAATTAAAGACTCCAGGGACCCACATGATGATGGCGAATATATGAGTAGAACTGACTTTAATCGATAAAGTTAAAGCTGCTCAAGCTACGGACCTGGAGCTGATACGTATGAAGAAGAAAGTGCAAGAAGGAGCTATTCCAGAAGCGAGAATTGATGAAGAAGGAATACTTAGATTCAACTCCAGACTTTGTGTTCCTAACGATTCTGACTTGAAGCATAGAATCATGATGGAGGTACACAACACACCGTTTGCAATCCATCTTGGGAGTACCAAAATGTATCATGATATTCGACATACATTTTGGTGGAACAATATGAAGAGAGAGATCGCAGAGTTTATCTCGAGGTGCTTAACTTGTCAACGTGTAAAGGCGGAACATCAAGTGCCAAAAGGTCCATTGCAACCACTTGAGATTCCGGAATGGAAGTTGGAACACATTACTATGGATTTTGTTACAGGTCTTCCCAAAGTTTCTCAAGGCATAGATGTGATTTGGGTTATTGTTGATAGATTAACCAAGTCTGCCCATTTTTTACCGATACGTGAGACTTATTCCCTTGAACGTCTTGCTCGTATGTACGTGAATGAGATTGTGCGATTGCATGGCATGCCAGTATCCATAGTTTCGGATCGTGACCCAAGATTCACTTCATGATTTTGGGTTAGCTTGTAGAAAGCTATGGGCACGGATTTACGATTCAATTCAGCATACCATCCTCAAACGGACAGACAATCAGAGAGGACTATTCAAACTCTTGAAGATCTACTAAGACTATGTGTCCTAGATTTCAAAGGGAGTTGGGATAAGTACCTACCACTGGTGGAATTCTCCTACAACAATAGTTATCAAGCAAGTATAAGCATGGCTCCATTTGAGGTGTTGTATGGACGAAAGTGTCGTTCTCCAGTATGCTGGGACGAGGTGGGAGAAGCAACGTTGTTGGGGCCAGAATTAGTACACATGACTACAGAAAAGATCCAAATGATTCGACAACGTATTCAAACCTCACAAGATCGACAAAAGAGTTATGCTGATCTACATCGAAAGGACGTGGAATTTAATATCGGGGATCATGTATTGTTATATGTTTCTCCATGGAAGGGAGTTAAAAGATTTGGAAAGAGAGGAAAGCTCAATCCAAGATTTGTTGGTCCATTTGAGATTCTTGACCGAATAGGAAATGTGGCCTATAGACTCGCATTACCTCTAAGTATGTCTCGCGTTCATAATGTTTTTCACATATCCATGCTTCGTAAATATGTGAAAGACCTGAACCATATTATTGCGTTAGAACCAGACGATATAGCCTAAGATTTAACGTACGAAGAAGTACCTATTAAGATCTTGGATAGGAAAGAGCATGTCCTACGCACGAAGGTTATACCACAATTTAAGGTTTTGTGGAGAAACCATGCTATTGAAGAAATGACCTGGGAGTTGGAATCAAAAATGAAAGCGAGGTATCCTCACCTTTTCGAAACACCAGGTACGTACGTCAATTTCGAGGACGAAATTTCATAAGGAGGGGAGGTTGTAAGACCCCAACTTATTATAAATAAAATCGAATTTTCTCTAATTATTATTGTGAATAATAAGGTGTTAAATTGATATAATATTTTGGTTATGGGTTAAATGTGCAAATTTTACAAAATAAGCAAGTGGTTATAAAATAATCATTGTTGTCGGGGAATATTCGTTTGGTCGTGTAATATTTTTGTTGTCGGGAAATATTAAATGCAATGGTAGCGATCATTAGTGGGCCCCAGTAATGTAATATCTGCTTTGATGAAGAAAACGACAAGTTTGAGTTTTTATAAATAACGACGTAGTTGTTACCGTTAACACTGTTGGAATACCCGGTGGTTGAAATACAATAATACGCATGGATACACAGTATTGATGAATTATTGATCCTTGCGTAAGAAGGCACTACTCAATAATTATTAAAGTAGTTACTGTTCAATATTTTATTTTATTGATTCAATAATTGCTGCGTTGATATTTTATATTATTGTTGTTTCAATAATTGTCACTGCACAGTATTTCCCATTATCAGATCAATAATTCATATTATTTGAATAATATTATTAGATAGCATTATTGGCAATGTCTAGAAAGTTCATCAAAGAGAGGTTTGGTCACCTAATTGCTGGCGCCATAAGGAGAAATTCTTATTGAAAAGCCCCCTTTCCGAAACTACTGGTTGTCATAAATGTGATTACGTAATATTATTTGTGAATAATTAATTATTGATTCATATGATAAGGAAATATTTATTTTATGTGGATATAAATATTGGATATATTTATTGTGGTTAAAAATGAAGGAGTTAATGTTGAGGTGTTTTATCGGTATTTTTGTTTTGAATGGAGGTATTAAAATTAAACTAAGTGTTTTTGAGATATATTAAGTGAATTATAATTTTTAATCCGAAATAGTTGGATCGTTGTGATTTTTGGATATGTTATACATATATAAGTTGAGTATATGTCCACAAATTTTGAATCGTTAAAAATGAACGTATGATTTTTTATGAATTTTAAGAGGTGACTGGTTCAGAAATTGTTGAATTTTTAGAATGTATCATTTTGGTGGAAAATTCTAGAATTGGTGGGCCCCACTTTTGGTTGGTGAGAAATGTCTTGGAATTTTATTCAAATGTGGTGGGTGGGAATAGTAGCGGTAAAAGCCATCGGGTTGCAGAATTCAAAGTCTGCTTTGACGTCTTAACATTTTTCTATAAATAGAGGCTAAGTTAAAATTGAAAATCACACCAGAAACATAAGTTTTCTCTCTTTCTCTCTCTATATTATCGAGCGTATTTTGTGAGTATTTAGATAATTTGTGAGTTTATATTTTTTAGTACAAGTTTCTATCAAAGACTATATCCAAAAATTCAATGTAAGTACGGTTATTTTGAGGTAAGGGATGTTATTTTCTTCATATATGATATTATTTCTTCAATATCATTATCTTAGAGTATTGATCTCGAACTTTTATCAAATTTGGAACTTTTATCAAATTTGAAACTTTTTATGTTGGGTTACTATTCACATATACTTGGCACTATTCAATAGAAAAATAAAATTTTCTTTTTTTGTCCAAGATGTCTATTATGGTTACTATCTTTGATTGTATCCATGTTTTGATCTTTATTCTTGAATTTTGCTTCAAAATTGGTTATTATGGAGTATTATTGATCTTGGATAAACTGTTATCCGAATCCCTAATATTTGTCCTTCTATCTCACTGGATTCGTTTTCTTTAAAATATTTTTCATCATCCTCAGCCCTAAATGATGATATTACTAAATATCTTTGGCCTGTAGTGCAAAGATAAATGATTAACTGATGAATATCTTTGGCCCGTATGGCAAAGATGAACATGTTTTGAGATGAACATGACCAACTGGTGATACAAATGAATATCTTTGGCCTGTAGTGTAAAGATGAATATTTGATTAAAGATGTATATTGATTGTTGTTACAGGGATAAAATATTGATAATGGACTTTTAAATCTTTAGAAGATAGTAGAACTCATTCTCTACTTGACTCTTCTAAGGGATTGTTGTTTCTGCTGCAGTTATTGATCTAAAACTTGTTGTCTATTATATTTTATCAGATTTTTCCCTGTTGAAGACTAATGATAATTTGTTGTATATTATCTTAGTCATAATATTCTTTACTGTGCTAGTTGAGCTCACCCTTTTCCTTTTTGTTCCATTTTTTTTCTCAGGAGGTGAGAACATAGCAGGATCTAGTCGGGGTATGGAGTGATGGTTCTAGAAAGATGTTTTAGCAGTCCTCACTATTTCTGTAAAAATAGTGTTTGAATAATTATAATGAGGACTTATTTGAGTGTGGATATTGTCTAGAAGACAATATTTGTATTTAAACTTACAGTATGTGTTGTCGTATTTTGCACGACAATTGTATTATTGAAGTTGTAGTTTGCTTTCTGTACCATATATTTGGCGACTCAGAATAAGTGTTGTATACCTATTTTGGGGGCGTCACATATATTATAGGGTTTCATTCTATTTTTTAATTGTTTAATTTTATATATATATATATATATATATATATTAATTACGTAATAAGTTTATACAAATATACATAACATGAGCCTTCACTTTTGAAGCTAGAAATCACAAAACCAATTTATGTGACGGATCCGGTTACTATGAAGTTAAATTCATGGTAAGTTGGTCAATTGACTTGTACAGTACTAACACGTAGAGAGAGAAATCACATCTCAGCCTGCTTATCGACACTGTATTGGTCAATTGACCAAAATTAACTTCATGCTAATCACTCCCCTATGTGACGTTTTCTATGCAACATACCAAACAAAGTCTTAGAAAAACAAGTTACAATCCAACATTAGATTACAATGGTTAGATAACAATTTTTTTCATCTTAATGTTTAATGTATTATTTGGACATAAATTTTATATCTAATGATTAGATAACAATTTTTTTCCTGAAAAGTTATCATATTTCTCTAGTTTCTTAAAAAAATTAATATTTGCATTAATGGTTAACCATCATTCATGGTGCTTGTATTTGTTTAAATTATGTTTTGTGTTATATTATATGTAGTAGGATAAAGGGTAAAATTGAAAAATGGTAAACTAGTGAATTGGGCTACATTTATTGAGGACAAAATAGTGAGTTATGTTATAAATATGATACATAATGGATGTCTATATGTATTCCTTCGTCTTGCAATATAACCTTTGATCTTCTAATATGCCCTTTGATTTCCCAAATAATTATGTAAATGTGTGTAAGTGTGCCTATAAATAGAGGCATTGTGAAAAGAATAAAGATACACATATATTGCTATATCTCTCATTTCCCTTAATCATCCTCATTCTTTTTACTCTTTATATTGTTTGACTATAAATATATATTATATGCTTGTATAATTTTATAACACGTTATCAGCACGAATCTCTACCAAATTTTGGAAAGGAAATTGTCCTCCTATTGTTCTTCAAATATCAAAGATTATTTATGTAGTTCTCTCAACTCACTGTAAGTTTTCTTTTTAAGGAATTAGTAATTATCCTATTTGTTTATCTTTACGTTTTATGCTCATAAATTAAGTGATTTTTAATTGATTAAAAATTTATGAGATTTGGGTGTTTAGGATTCGTAGTATAATGTATGTATTTTGATAGTATTAATCTTTTTCCTACACTTGTTTTTTATAGACTTGAGTGAATTAAGGTGTCTTATGGTCCTATGGATGCAAATATCTATGTCGGTGTTTGATAATAATTAGTTGCACATGTGATAATAAAATATCATAGTGCAAGTGTGAAACAATGTTATATCAATTACCATAAATAGGTAATCATCTAAAAAAAATCTTAACATTTGTTACTTAAAATGTGTTAGTGGTGTAATTTAGAGAAGCTGCTTCAAATTTGAATAATTGAGATAAGATACTTGGGCATGGTGTAAGGTTGCGTGTTATATATACACTATTCTTATATAACACATTTATCTACCTTTCATGTGCATATATTTTTATTCAAGAAAATAAGTTATGTGTTTTTTCTTGGAATTAAAACGAAAATAATTTTATATTTCTTTTAGTCATGGTAAGTACTTTATTTTAGTAGGCATGAGGACTAGTACAAAGTACAAACTTTGCCACATATGAAGTCAATCCTCCATCAATTGGTTCATTTTGACTTGTTTGATGCTTTGAGCAAATAAAGTTTCCTACTATATGTATATATTTATATTTATATAAATGTCGAAACTTGAATTTATTGCCCTTGATATCTCGGGCAAGAATTAGTTGTCATGAATTTTTGATGTTGAGATTCATTTAGAGGCAAAGAACCTTGGAGATACAATTAAGGTTAGCAATCATGCATCCCTGCAAGATCATGCAAAATAAATGATTTTTATTTGCCATCATCTCCATGAAAGAAAAAAAAACACTGATGAAGACATGTTAGAAAATATTTATTATATGTTATGACTCGAATATGCTCCTATAGCAGCAATATCGAAAGCGTAAGTTCACAAAATATTCGCTGAAGCGATAAAAGAAATTTTGTTCCCAAAAGTAATATTATGTCTTCTAGTGGCTGAACAAAATGATGAGTTTTTGCTGAAAAATCAACAATCTCGCCCGCTCGGTTCTTCTTCATTCCCTGAAGTGAATGGAACCTCATTTAATAAAACATAAAGGAAATTATGGTTGTGGTTGTGGTCGTGGGTGTGAAAGGAACAATCAATATAGAAAAGGGAATGTACTCGTCGTACTCCTAAACATTTGATAAATTTGTACCAAGACTCCATAAAAGAAAAGAAAAGGGAATTGAAATAAATTTTATTGATTATAATGATCCTGAAGATCCCATGAATTATCTTGACTTTCCAAATGGAATGGATATAACTAATTTTGATGTCTTTGATTTCCTTGATGATGTTGATGGAAATGTTCATACGAATTAATTATTTTTATTTCATTATATTATGGCATTATAATAAGTATTTTTATTATATGTTTTTATTATATTTCAAGTAATAAAGTTAAATTTATGTTTTGCATATATAAAGATATATGGGCCAGAAATTCATCAAACTTAATTAAAGGCTCTAGAAGAGCTATTATTCATCAAACTTAATTAAAGTCTCTGGAAAAGTGATTATAATGTTGTCAAATGGCACAAAACTTTGTATTAATGATGCTTTATATTATTCTGAGGCAAGCAAAAATTTGCTCAGCTTTAAGGATATACGTTATAATGGTTATCATATTAAAACCAATAACTAAGGCAGTGAAGAATTTCTTTATATTACTTCAATAATATCGAACAAGAAGCTCATATTAGAAAAACTGTCTATTTTCTCTTTTGGGTTATATTATACTAAAACGAGAACAATTGAAACAAATGTTGTAATACACCATAAGTGTGCAATACACCAGAAGTGTTCAGATCCAAATATTTTTATGATTTGGCATGATCATCTAGGATCAATAATGATACATTGAATTATTGAAAACTCTCATGAACATCGCTTAAAGAACTAGAAGATTTTTTTTACCTACTAATTATATCAAAATAAATTAATTACCAAACCATCACATTTAATGATTGTTATTGAGTGTTCATCTTTTTAAGAAAGAATTCAGAGTGATATATGTGGACCAATACACCCACATTGTGGTCTATTCAAGAATGTTGTATTTACTAGGCTTAATACTCAAATAATCAAGTTGCAAGTACAATTTCCTGATTATCTAACTAGGAAAATTTATTTAGATAATGCTGATAAATTTACATCTCAAGCTTTGGATGAACATTGTAAAACCCCAACTTTTTGAATAAAGATGAATTTTCTATAAATATTATTTTTGAATATTATGGAGTGAAATTGATATAATGTTATAGTTGTGGGTAATATTTATAAATTTTGCATAGTATGCAAGTAGTTATATTATATTCGATTGGTTGGGAAATATTCGTTTTAGCAGGGAATATTCGCATAACCACAAGAATCATCGGTGGGATCCCACAATGTAATTATTGTCGGATTCGTAAAACGACATAAATATTTTATAAAATAACTAAGGAAGTTTTACCGTTGATCTTTGTTAAACTACTCATTAGTAAAAGTACAAAGATATCTGGCGTGGTTGCATAGTAGTATACCAGTATTGATTATTGATGCTTACGTGAGAAGTCATTCAGTTTTGTTCAATTATTGCTATAGTAATTGTTGCATAGTATCTCACGTTATTTGATTCAATTATTGTCGATATTTATTATATTGTTAAAATCAATAATTGAGACGATAAAATTATTAATATTATTATTTGCAATATTAACGATGTCTAGAAGTGCTGTCAAGGAGAGGTTTGGTCACCTAATTGTGCGCCAATAAAGAGGAATCCTTATTGGAAAACCTCCTCTTTCCTGGGAACGACCTGGTCGATTAATATTGTGAATTGTAATAAAGATGATAAATGTTGTTAAAATTATCAAGGTGATTTTTATGAAGTTTGCTTATTTTATGGATTCCTATTTACCCATTTTTTAAAATAATCGGTAGAAAATTATTTAAAGGTGGGGCCCACATATGGGGGCCACATGTGGGGCCCGTATGTGTTGGAAAAATGATTTTAAAAAATGGAAGAGTATACGTATGGAAGTATATGTGTGTATTGAGTATATGGTGGGAGAAATGAGATGTGAAAGTGATGGGTGTGTGATGTGTGTGAGTTGAAAATGGTGGAAAAGTGGTAGTGTGATAGTGATGTGTAAGAGTGTAGTAAATTTGATTATTGAGTGGGTGGAGGATTAATGTTGGTTATGGGGGAGAAAAATTAAGTGGTGTATATATAATATTGATATATATAATATGAAAACATGTGTTTATATATATGTGTTATATTTTAATTTGTGTTATAATCTTATTGGTTATTGGTTTGACTTAATTGTAGTTGATGGAAGAAAATGATTTTGAAAAATTATTTCGTTCATGAACAGTACACTTCCATTCTCCTATAAATAGAAGCTCATTCCTTCATTATTTCTTACGAATTCACTGAAACTCTAGAGAGAGAAAATTATAGAGAGAAAGAAAAAAAGTTTTCTGCTACTTAACTACTCTTATATTCAGTTCTTTTACGGTAAGGGGTGTTATTCCTTCTTATTCATGGAGAGAACTGTTGTTATTCCATTTCTTATTATTCTGTTGGAATAATCTGTATACGCGGTCTACCCTATACTTGGTGACATTCTTCTATTATTCCGTCTTTATTATTCTCGCTGGAATATCCATGCATCAAAGGCTTTTACGCCGGGACTTGCTTTAAAATCTTTATTATTATTACATTGGAATATCCTCATGCATGCATTTTACGTCGGACCTAATTCCACCCTTATTAGTATTCTGTTAGAATAACCTGTCAATGCGAAGTACCGCATACAAGGTGATTTCTGTTGTTATTCTATTCTTTATTATTCTGTTGGAACATCCATCGCTTCTTGATTTATTTCACCGACCGGTTTCGTTATTTAGTATTACATTGGAATAACCTGCCATCTATAATCTGATCCGCATGCATGGTGATTTCTTTTGTTATTCCATTCTTTATTATACTCAGTTGGTTAAAGTTTTGACTACTATACTCCATGAAATTAGTGGAATATCCTTGATATTTGCGCTTCATCCAGTATTTTTTCATGGAAATATTCTTTTGAGCATTCTTGAATTTTACTCTACAAAGCAGTATCATGTTGACAATTTGGATATTATTAGTTCATGGATAAATTAATTCTTGAACTTATTTTATTGAATTCTTATATCATTGTAATCAAGCTCATATTTATATTTTTTGAAAGTCATCTCAGGGCAGTGTAGTGCATAGATGGACTTGGTATGATTATGACGAGGATTATTCAAAGGTAATCATGATCGTAATGTTACAAATGATGTGGTAAAAGTCCTCATTGGCCCGTAGTGCATTGATGGATGATTGTTGGCATGATCATGACCATTAATGAATACACAAATATTCTTGGCCCGTAGTGCATGGATAATTGTGGTCGTGATACTAAAGAATATCCTCGGCCGTAGTGCAGGGGTGATTCGATGATGTAGAATATTTATTAAGCTGAGTCTCAGCGATAACAGTGATGAAAAACCTTTTAAATCATAAAAGATAGTAGATTTTATTTTCTACTTGACTCTTTTAATAGATTGTTTGTTCTGCTGTAGTTAAACTTGATGCCTATTATATTTTATTAGTTTAACATTGTTAGAGACTAATGATAATTTATTCTACATTATCTTAGTCATAATATTTCTTATTGGGCTAGTTGAGCTCACCCTTTCTTTCACTGTTCTCTTCAGGAAATGAGAATATAGGTGGGACGAGTCGGGAAATGGAGTGATGGTCCAGAGGGTAGCATTAGTAGTCCTCACTATTCTGTGAAATAGTGTGATAATAATTGTAATGAGAACTCTTTTTGAGTTTGTATAATCTCTAGTAGACAATATTTGTATTCAAACTCACAGTTTATGTTTTGTCGTATTGTACACGACAGTTGTATTAGTAAGTTGTATTTGAATTCTGTACCACGTATCTGGCGACCCAAGATGGGTGATGTATACCTAATTTTGGGGGCGTCACAAATATTCTATATTAATTAAAATTGATGTTAAACATCATGTTTGCATATACACATACTTAAAATGGTTTAAATGAATCAATTATCAAAAGACTTCAAAATATTGCTCGACCTTTGCTTATGAAATCAAAATTACCAATTTATACTTAAGGTCATGTTATTTTACAAGAGGCATCATAATCTCAACAAGTGATATTTTTAAGGCACATTTTGAGGATTGTCATTTTAATGAAACAATCTTCCCACGATTAGGGGGAGAAAAGTCGTTGCATGAAGCACGGCGTGTGATCATTGTTTGAAAGACAACAAAGGAGATTACATGGAATGTTTCGACGTTATTTCATCTTGATCCTCATATAAATCAATATAAACTAGAAGTTCAAAGGATTATTCATTTGTAAGGAATTGCAAATCAATTACCAGAATTATTCACCGATAATAAGAAAATAGTGAAATCTCACATTCCAACTACTAATACTCCAGCACGGATTGAAG
The DNA here is from genome assembly GCA_020205615.1 of Panax quinquefolius. Lineage (NCBI taxonomy): Eukaryota > Viridiplantae > Streptophyta > Magnoliopsida > Apiales > Araliaceae > Panax > Panax quinquefolius. The sequence continues at coordinate 79,814,826 of CM035151.1, read as the reverse complement.
TTCTTGTAGGACAATCAATTAATACAGGAGCAATTGAATTAAAGTCACACCTGAAGTGTGGAAGAATGGTCGGTGTTAAATATAAAATTCCCCAAAAGAAGAAAGTATAAGAAAAACTAATTGCAGCCTATAAAGAGGCTATACCTATGAAACAGGTCATAAAAATGATTCATCTATCCAAAACTTATAAACAAAAATCTCCTAAAAATAAAACTCTTGAAGAGGAGTTATCCCCTGAAGAGGATCATGTACCTGAAAATAATGAGATCTCAATACATTATGTGCATACAGGAGAAGTATTGGATAAAAATAAAATTATTTTCGACAATATATTTTCATATAAAATTGTTCTTGATATTACCAGTAGTAATAAGAACCGCAAATCGTTGATGAATGTTCAATGTAGAAAATATTAGCCAATGTAAAAAGAGGAGATTCAAGCATAATTAAATTCATTAAATATACGTGAAGTTTTTGGACCTGTAGTCCGAACACTTAAAGGTGTAATTCTTGTTGGATACAAATGAGTATTTATACATAAACGAAATGAGAAAAATGAAATTATAAGATACAAAGCGCAACTTGTAGAACAAGGTTTCTCATAGAAATCTGACATTGATTATGAAAAAACATATGATCCTGTAATGGACGCAATTACATTCAAATTTTTAATTAGCTTGGTAGAAAAATAAATTTTGGATATGCGTTTAAAGGATGTTGTTACAGCAAATTTATATGGATCATTATATAATAATATCTACATGAAAATCCCTAAAGAATATAAAATGCCTAAAACATATAATTCTACATCTAGAAGTATGTATTCTATCAAGCTAAAAAAATTCTTATATGGGTTAAAGCAATATAATCGCCTCAGTGAATATATTTTGAAAGAATGATTTGAGAATAATCCAATTTGTGCATGCGATTTTATTAAAAAAATCAAAATTCAAATTTGTTATTATTACAGTATATATGTTGATGATTTAAATCTTACAAGGACTCCAGAAAAGTTAACAAAAAACAACAAATTGTTTAAAGAATGAATTTGAGATAAAAGATCTTGGTAAGACAAAAAATATTATGGGCCTACGGATTGAACATCTTCCAAATGGAATTCTTGTTCATCAATCAACATACACAGAAAAAAAATAATGAAACACTTGTACATGGATAAAGTTAATCCTTCAAGAAAGGTCTGTTTCGACCACATAAAAATAGTGAAGAAACTCTTAGTCCTGAAGTATCATATCTTTGTACAATTGGTGCTTTGATTTATATTGCAAAATTTCTCATGACTTGATATAACATTTGTAGTTAACTTAATAGCAAGGTTGATCAAAACCACTGTTAGTTGGATCTGCTGATGTAGAGATTATTGCAATTCATGAAGCAAGTCGTGAATGTGTTTGGTTGAGATCAGTAATTCAACATATTCGTGTGAACTGTGGATTATCATCGATCATAAATAGTCCAACGATATTATATGAAGATAATGTCCTTGTATCACTCAAATTAGGGGAGTAAAAAGGATATGTGCTGATTGTACTCTTTTTCCTTTGCCAAGGTTTTTTCCCACTAGGTTTTTCTTTATAAGGTTTTAATGAGGCAATGCTAAGGGACTAGAAGTTATACAAGAATATTGTACTCTTTTCCTTAGCCAAAATTTTCTCACACATGGTTTTTATCTGGTAAGGTTTTTAACGAGGTATATTCTTAAAAGTGGTTTATCATGCATCAAAAGAACTCCAACCATTCTGTATGAAGACAATGTTGCATGTATAGCTCAATTAAAGGGAGGATACATCAAAGGAGATAGAATAAAACGCATCTAACTTATATTCTTTTCACATATGACCTTGATAAGTGTGGTGATATTGATGTTCAGCAAATTCGTTCAAAAGATAATCTAACATATATGTTCACTAAAGCATTACCAACTACAACGTTTGAAGGATTTCAACGCAACATTGGAATGCTATAAGTTAAGGACTTAAGGTGATTCATTCATGAGGGGGAACTTATACGCGTTGTACTCTTTTTCCTTAACCAAGGTTTTTTTCCATTGAATTTTTTCTGGTAAGGTTTTTAATGAGGTAGTTTTCAATGTGTAAGGTTATACCATAGACATCCAAGGGGTAGTGTTATAAATATGATACATAATGGATGTCTATATGTATTCTTCCGCCTTGCAATATAACATTTGATCTTCTGACCTTTGATCTTTTAATATGTCCTTTGATTTCCCAAATAATTATGTAAATGTGCCTATAAATAGAGGCATTGTGAAGAAAATAAAGAAACACATATATTTCTTTCTCTCGTTTCCCTTATTCATCATCATTCTTATTACTCTTTATATTGTATGACTATAAATATATATTGTATGCTTGTATAATTTTATAACAAATTAGTTATATTTAAGTATACAACTAGTAATATATTAGTATTAATGGTTAATCATCTTTCATAGTGCTTATATTTGTTTAAATCATGCTTTGTGTTATATTATGTGCAGTAGAATAAAGGCTAAATTGAAAAATAATACGCTAGTGAATTGGGGCTATATTTATTGAGGACAAAATAGTGAGTTGCTTATATTTAAGCGTACAATTAGTAATATAGAGTGTGTATATATTAAAACCCAATAACAATCCTGTTATGAAATTATATATTGTGTGTGGATGTCTAGATACATTCCTACCCCTCTTTATTGTAATTACCTTTGAGCTTTGTAACTCTCATAACCTTTAAAGTTTGAAACTCGTGACCTTTGAGTTTTGAAACCTCCAAATATTGATGTTGATGTACCTAACTATAAATAGTTGTATTGTCTAGAGGATGAGAGATGATAGAAAATATTATGAGTATACTCTCTTTTCTCTAATCATTTGTTCTTAATTTTTAGTAATCTTTTATAACACGTTATCAGCACGAATTGCTTCTCACATTCGTCTTGAAGATAATCATATTCGATTTGAAGGAGAATGTATATTTATCAATTATATATATATATATATGGATACGCAAAAAAAAAATTAGTATAACATACTGCATGCCATTCATAACCTATTATTAGAATTTGTTGTTCTTGGTTCTAGCATACTAATGACTGTCATACTCATGTTTAAGTCATCATCACACCACCCTCAAATTGTTATGTTGTTATATGATGTAATATCTAACCTTAATTATTGTGCAGTGTTTATTTTTATAAAAGTGTATTATAATTTTGCATTCCTTCCAATCTAAATAAATCAAAAGGGACCGATAAAATACATGATGATTAAATTTTTAGATATTTTCATATCTCAGCAGATAACAACTAGAAGATATAATCTTCAAAAGGGTACTTTCTAGTTTCCGTACTAAAACAATCTTTAAAAAAATTGATATATTTCTAATGATTTTTTATATATTTCCTTTTGGCATGGATGGTAGCATATTTGATATATTTCTAATGATTTTTGATATATTTCCTTTTGGCATGCATGGTAACATATTTGATATATTTCTATTGACCTTTTGATAAATTTTTGTATGAAGTTACAATGACAAATATGCTTAGTAGTATTGGTTTATTATTTTTAGTGGACAAATTTAGTTTCGTGTTTTACTGCATTTCTATAAATTTGAATTTGTTGCCCTTGATTTATATCGAGCAAGAATTATTTGTAATGGAATCTGGATGCTGAGATTCATATAAAGGCAAAGAACCTTGGAGATACAATTATAGTTGACAATCATGCATCCCAGCAGGATCATGCAAAATTAATGATTTTTATTCGCTATCATATCCATGAAAAATTAAAAGTTGAGTACATTACAGTAAAAGACTCACTTGTCTTATGAAATGATTTAAAGGAAAGATTTTAAAAGCTCATTATAATTGGTTGCACTTGAAGTTGCAAGATTTTAAAAGTGTTGAGTGAAAAACACTGATGAAGACATGTTAGAGAAAATATTTATTATATTTCATGCCACGAATATGCTCCTGCAATAGCAATATCGAGAGTGTAAGTTTACAAAATATTCCCTGAAGCGATAAAGGAAACTATATTTCTAGAAGTGAAATTATGTCTTCTAGTAGCTGTACAAAATAATGAGTTTTTGCTGAAAAACTAACAATCTCGCTCGACCAATTCTGTTACATTCCCTGAAGTGAATGGAACCTCATTTGATAATCATAGAGGATATTATGGTTGTGGTTATGGTAGTAGACGTGAAAGGAACAATCAATATAGAAAAGGGAATGTACCCGTCGTACTCCTAAACATTTGGTAGATTTGTACCAAGACTCCATAAAAGAAAATGAAATGAAATTGAAATAAATTTTATTGATCATAATGATCCTGAAGATCCCATGAATTATTTTGACTTTAAAATGGAATGGAAAAAACTAATTTTGATATCTATGGTTTCCTTGATGATATGTTGATAGAAATGTTCATATCAATTAATTATTTTTATTTCATTATATTATGACATTATAATAAGTATTTTTATTATATGTTTTATTTATGTTTCAAGTAATTAAGTTAATTAATTTATGTTTTGCATATATGAAGTTGTATGGGCCAGAAGCTCATCAAACTAAATTAAAGGCTCTCGAAGAGTGATTATTCATCAAACATAATTGAAGACTCTTGAAAAGTGATTATTCATTAAACTTAATTAAAGGCTTTAGAAGAGCGATTATTCATCAAACATAATTGAAGACTCTTGAAGAGTGATTATTCATCAAACTTAATTAAAGTCTCTGGAAGAGCAATTATAATGTTGTCAAAGAGCACAAAACTTTGTATTGATGATTTTTTATATTTTTCTGAGGCAAGCAGAAATTTGCTCAGTTTTAAGGATATACGTTATAATGGTTATCATATTAAAATCAATAACGAAGGAAGTAAAGCATTTCTTTATATTACTTCAATATTATCGGGCCAAAAGCTCATATTAGAAAAACTGTATATTTTCTCTTCTGGGTTATATAATACTAAAATGAGAATAGTTGAAACAAATGTTGTAATACACCAGAAGTGTGCAATACACCAGAAGTGTGCAATACACCAGAAGTGTCCGGATCCAAATGTTTTTATGATTTGTTATGATCATTTAGGATCAATAATGATGCATTGAATTATTAAAAACTCTCATGAACATCCCTTAAAGAACCAGAAGATTCCTTTACCTATTGATTATATCAAAGTAAATTAATTACCAAACTATCACATTTAATTATTTTTATTTAGTGTTCATCTTTCTAAGAAAGAATTCAGAGTGATATTTTTAAGGTATATTTTGAGAATTATTATTTTAATAGTCTTCCCACCATTAGGGGGGAAATGTCGTTGCCTGAAGCACGACGTGAGATCATTGCCTGAAGCACGACAGAAGATTAATTGAAATGTTTCAACGTTATTTAATCTTGATCCTTATACAAATTAATATGAACTAGAAGTTCAAAGGCTAATTCATTTGCAATGAATTGCAAATCAATTACCAGAATTATTCATCGATAATAAGAAAATAGTGATATCTCACATTCTAGCTGCTAAGACTCTAGCAAAGATTGAAGTCCCTGTAGGACAATCAGTTAATACAGCAGCAAATTGAATCAAAGTCACACTTGAAACGTGGAAAAATGATTTGTGTTAAAGATAAAATTCCCCAGAAGAAGACAGTACAAGAAAAACAAGTTGCAGCCTATAAAGAGGCTATACCCATGAAACAGACTACAAAATTTATTGATTTATCCAAAACTTATGAACAAAAATCTCCTGTAAATAACGAGATCTCGATACATTATGTATATACAGGAGATAGATATATTGGATATAAATAAAATTATTGTCGACAACATATTTTTATATAAAGTTGTTCTTGATATTACCAGAAGTAATGATCATGAATATGAACCACAAATTGTTAATGAATGTTCAACGTAAAAATGTTTGGCCAATGTGGAAAGAGGCGATTCAAGTAGAACTAAATTCACAAAGTAAACATGAAGTTTTTTGGATGTAAGACCCCAACTTTTTGAATAAAGATTAAATTTTCTCAAAATATATTTTTGAATATTATGGTGTGGATTTGATATAATGTTATAGTTGTGGGTAATATTTACAAATTTTGCAAAGTACGCAAGTTGTTATATAATATTCGATTGGTCGGGGAATATTCGTTTTAACAGGAATATTCGCATAACCACAATCATTGGTGGACCCCTCCACAACGGAATTATTACGGATTGAGAAAACGACAAAAATACTTTATGAAAATAATCTACGAAAGTTTTACAGTTAATCTGTTGAACTACCCAGAGTAGTAAAAAGTACAATGTCTGGCGTGGGTTGCATAGTAGCACAAGGTATTTATTATTGATGCTTACGTGAGAAGTCACTCAGTTATACTCAATTATTACTACACTAATTGCTACATCATATCTCTCATATTATTGATTCGATTATTGTCATAGTATCATCTGCATAATATGTTATTTTATTAAATCAATAATTGAGACGACAAATTTATTCATATTATTAATATTTACAATGTCTAGATGTTCTGTCAATGAGAGGTTTGGTCACCTAATTGCGCGTCAATAGGGAGAAATCCTTATTGGATAGCCCCCTCTTTCCTAGGAACGACATGGTTGATAAATATTGCGAGTTATAATATTAATGATGAATGTTTTTAAAATTGAAGTTGTGTTCGGAGTTGAATTTGGAGACGCGAACGTGATATTTGAGTCCGGAATGATGAAATTAGTAAAAATAATCTATAAACACAAAATTTTTCGGAATTCACTATTTGGTCAAAAAGTCAATAGTTGACTTTTTTGGGAAAAGTCAAACTTCGAAATTTCAAAATTTATATTTTTGATAAAAATGATTTCATTGTGTTGGAATTATTTGTGTTAGTGAAAATCGACAATTATTTCGATAATAATTGATGTCCGGAGGTTATATCAACCAATCGAATTATTTAACCTGGATAAAATGAGCAATTGATTGCTATTATTTCACATGATTATAACTATTTGTTCACATGTGTATACTATTGTTTCACATTCTTGTTACTATTAGGGGAGTTGGTGCAAGATTAATAATACTTGCATGACTAAGTTAAAAATGGAGGTATAGATGGAGGTACTATACTGTAATTCGTATTTTCACATGTCTAGAACTATTGATTCACATAATTTACTATTGAATCACACTATTTACTATTAGGGAGAGTGGTGCAAGTTTGATAATACTTCCATGACTAAATTAAAATAAAGGAAAAGTTGGAGGTATTGTACTGAAATTTTTTGAGCCCCAAAACGTGCAATTATCGAAACTATATTTTTCAATAAATAGAAGCTTATTATTCCTTCATTTCACACCAATTCACAAAAGCTTTAGAGCGATTATTATAGAGAGAAATTATAGAAAGAAGAAGAGAAGTCTGCTACCTCACTATTCCAAAGATCCAGCTTTTTCTAAAGGTAGGGAGTATTATTTCTTTCTTATCTATGAAGAGAACTTCATTATTCCATTCTTTATTATTCTTTGGAATAACTCAGATAAAGTGGCTACCCTATACTTGGTGAAATTCTTCCATTGTTCCATTCTTTATCGCTCATTGGAACATCCTCGTGCATGCGTTTCTACGCCAACACGGTTCCGCTCTTTATTATTCTATTGAATATCCTCGTCTGCTTGCGTTTACTACGGACCGAATTCGATTCTCATCTTTATTATTCTGCTTGGAATATCCTGCTGCATGCGTTCTACGCCGGACTGATTCCGCTTTATTATTCTCATTGAATATCCTCATTCAATATGCGTTTTACGCCGGACCGATTCCGTTATTTATTATTCTATTGGAATAACCTGCCTGTGCGGTCTATCGCATGCCTGGTGATTTCTTTTGTTATTCCATTCCTTATTATACTCAGTTGGTTAAAGTTTTGACTTCTATACTCCATGAAATTAGTGGAATATCATTGATATTTGCGCTTCATCCAGTATCTTTTCATGGAAATATTCTTCTGAGCATTCTTGAATTTTACTCTATAAAGCATTATCATGTTGACAATTTGGACGTTATTAGATCTTGGATAAAATAATTCCGGAACTTGTTTTATTGAATTCTTATATCATTGTCATCATCCTCATGTTTATATTTTATTGAAAGTCATCTGTGACCTATAGTGCATAGATGGACTTGGTATGATTATGACCAGGGATTATTCGATGTAATCATGGTAGTAATGTTACAAATGATGTGGTAAAAGTCCTCATTGGCCCGTAGTACATTGATGGACGATTCTTTGGCATGATCATGACCATTATTGAATACACAAATATTCTTGGCCCGTAGTGCATGGATAATTGTGGTCCCGATACTAAAAGAATATCCTTGGCCGTAGTAGTTCGGGGTGATTCGATGATGTGGATTATTTATTAAAATCGAGTCCCAACGATAAAAGTGATGAAAAACCTTCTAAATCATAAAAGATAGTAGATTTTATTCTCTACTTGACTCTTTTAATGGATTGCTTGTTCATTGCAGCTTAAACTTGATGGTTGTTATATTGTATCGCTTTAACAACATTGCTTAAGGCTAACGATAATATATTCGCATTATCTTAGTCATAATATTTCCCATCTTGGGCTAGTTGAGCTCACCTTTTTACTTTTATTGTTCTCTTGAGAAATGAGAACGTAGCAAGGACTAGTCGGGGAACGGGTGACGGACGTATGATAAGATTAGTAGTCCCCACTATTCGGTGAAATAGTGGAAAATAAATGTAATAATATTGAATTTGAGTTTGTATATTGTCTAGGCGACAATATTTGTATTAAAACTCACGACTTATGTTTTATATTTGTATTTTTACACGACGGTTGTATAATTAAGTTATATTTGTATTACATACCATGTATTTGACGACTTCGTAATAGGTGATGTATACCTATTTTGGGGGCGCCACAGTTGGTATCAAAGCTTAGGATATGATCTCAGAAGACCCCAAATTATTAATAAATGAAATTTAGTTTCTCTATTTATCATTTTGAAATAGTAAGGGTTGATTTGATTAATGTGGTTAGTTATGGGTAAAATGCTTGAAATATTTTAAATAAGAAGGTGGTTATAAAATATTCATTGTTGTTTGAAATATTCGTTTGGTCGTGGAATATTCTTGCATTGTCGGAAATATTCTTACGACGGTATGCGAGCCTTTGTGGGCCCCATAACTTGAAAGCGATTGGATGAAGAAAACAACAAGTATAAGTTGTTTATAAATAACGGCGTAGTTATTCTGATTAACACTCGTTGAATACCCTTGGTTAAAACACAAGAATACGCATTGTTGCGCAAAAGAAGACACCAGACGCACCAATTATTGATTCTTACGTAAGAAGGCACTACTCAATAATTGTTACAATGATTCTATCGCTCAATATTTTATTTTATTGATTCAATAATTGTTTGCGTTGATATTTTATATTACTTTTGTGTTCAATAATTGTCACTACACAAAGATTTTCCATTATCGAAGCAATAATTCATATTATCCTAATAATATTATTAGAAAACATTATTGGCAATGTCTAGAAAGTTCTATCTAAGGAGAGGTTTGGTCACCTAATCATGCCAAGAAAGAGAAATTCTTATTGAAAGCCCCTCTATCCTAGAACTACTGGTTTGCCAATACTGTGATTCTGTAATATTATTTGTGAATAATTAATTATTGATTTATATCATGAGGAAAATATTCATTTTATGTGGATATAGATGGAGAAAATTTTTAAAGTGACAATTGTTGAAAATCGATATTTTATCTTTTCTGATAAAATAATATTTTATTATATTATTATAATATAATAATGATGATATTTTTACAATGAATGTGGGATATATGAGTATATGAGGAGGAAGAGTATTTTTGTTGCAAAAGTTGTTTAAAACATGTTAAACATGTATGTGGGCCCATTTCTTGACTAAAATTTGATTATAGCCTATAAAATCGCCCGTTTTTGGATTTTGGTCAATTTCTGTTTAGAATTTGGAAAAACTTTCTTCTGTAAAGTTGTAGATAATGGAATTTCCTATAAAAAGTTGCGAGATTTGAATTTTCTGATAAAAGGGCTATTTATTATGAATTATAGAAGTTCTGAAGTTCCGAAATAATTGATTTTGGAAGTTTTAATTATTTTTAGTTAGAAAAACGTTTTTGTTATTTATAGGCATGTGTTAAGAGTTAGAAATCAGTTGGTATGAGTGCGTAGAAAATTTTAATATATATATTAATATTTTATTAAATTTTCTACTTCGGTGTTCTAAGCATTTTCCTATAAATAGGGTGCTTAGGTTAGAATTGAAAATCACACCAAAAACTACAGATTTCTCTCTCTTTCTCTCTCGATATATTGAGCGTATTCTTGTGAGTATTTTAATACTTTGAATGTTGCTATACGGTGTAAGTTCAAGTCATAACTTATATCCGGTGTTTCAACTAAGTACTCTTGTCTTTCTGAGGTAAGGGATATTATTTTTTTAAAATAATGATATTATTTCTTCAATATCATTATGCCGAAATATTGGTTGGAACTTTTTATCAAATTTGAAACTTTTTCATGTCAGGGTTACTATTCATGAGTTACTATTCATGAGTTACTATTCACGAGTTACTATTCATGAGTTACTTATTCACGAGTTACTATTCACGAAGCATGATGATCTTTTTGTGAAATTTCTATCTTTTAGTGTGTGAGTCACTATTCATGTATACTGATTATTTCGATACTCTGACTATTCACGAATCATTTACACTATTCACGTAAAAATTAAATTTCGTTTTTCGTCTAAAATATCTATTATGGATACTAGCTTTGATTGTATCCATGTTTTGATCATTCTTGAATTTTACTCCACTCTGATTATTTATTAAGTATTTTTAAACTTGGATTATTTAAAGTACGAATCCTTAATATTTGTTCTTTTGTTTCACTGGATTCGTTTTCTTTAAAATATTTTTCATCATCCTCAGTCCTAAATGATGATATAATTGAATATCTTTGGCCTGTAGTGCAAAGATTAATGATTTCTGATGAATATCTTTGGCCGTAGTGCAAAGATGAGCGGTGTTTAGATGAACATGACCAATCGATGAATATCTTTGGCAGTAGTGCAAAGATGAATATTTGATTCGTATATATATGATTGATGTTACAGGATAAAATATCGACGATGAACTTTTAAATTCATATATAGAAGATAGTAGTTTGCATTCTCTACTTAACTCTTCTAATGAATTATTATTTCCGTGCGAATATTGATTTAAAATTTGTTGTCTATTGTATTCTATTAGATTTTTCCTGTTGAAGACTAACGGTAATTTGTTGTATATTATCTTAGTCATAATATTCTTTTACCGGGCTAGTTGAGCTCACCCTTTTCCTTTTGTTCCATTTTTCTTCTCGGGAGGCGAGAATATAAAAAGTACAGTCTGGGTATGGAATGAAGGTTTTAGAAAGAATTGTTTAGTAGTCCTCACCATTTTTATAAAATAATGTATCAATAAATGTGATGAGGATTTATTTGAGTATAGATATTGTCTAGAAGATAATATTTGTATTCAAACTCACAGCTTTCTTGTTGTAATAATAAAGTTGTAGTTGTTTACATACCATGTATTGACAACTCGTAATAGTGATGTATACCTATTTTGGGGGCGTCACAGTTGGTATCGAGCTTAGGATATGATCTCTGGCGGAGATCGGGAATAGAACTAGGAGGGAGAGACGAGTAAATCCTTCGCTAGTGTGTCCTACCTAAGCTTATTTTTTAGTTGGTCAAGATATAAGGATATTATGTGATATATTGATTTCCTTAATTAACCCTTGTTTTATGACAAGATTTGAGAATGTCGATCGAGAATATTAACAATGGAAATGAGACCGTGTGACGCCTTTGTACTCACCAACGAGGAGAACGTGCAACAGTCGGGCAATGTTCCTCCCGTGAACAACACCACCGAAAGCGAGATGATGAACGAGGGGATGTTTAGAAGCTTTTTGCGATTCATGCAAAATCGAGACGAGGAGACTCGTGTTCAAAATACAGGAGGAAATGATAGCAATTCACGGGTTGTCACAAACAAAGCAGTTCAAAGAGTTGGGACCACCGAATTTAAGGGAAAGCCGGATCCGATCATGGCGGAAACATGGGTCAAACAAATTATACACCACTATGATTATTTTTGAGGTATTTTTGAACATGGATAAAACAAAGTGAATCCTTAATCCTTAATCCTTGTCATTTTGTTTCACTTTGGATTCGCTTTTTAAAATATTTTTCATCATCCTCGATCTTAAATGATGATATTATTGAATATCTTTGGCTTGTAGTGCAAAGATGAATGATTTCTCAGAATATCTTTGGTAGTAGTGCAAAGATGAACAGTGTTTAGATGAACATGACCAATCGATGAATATCTTTGGCCCGTAGTGCAAAGATGAATATTTGATTCCGTATGTATATTGATTGATGTTACAGGATAAAAGATAGACGATGAACTTTTAAATTCATATATAGAAGATAGTAGTTTGCATTCTCTACTTAACTCTTCTAATGAATTATTATTTCCGCTGCGAATATTGATTTAAAACTTGTTGTCAATTGTATTCTATTAGATGTTTCCCTGTTGAAGACTAACGATAATGTGTTCTGTATTATCTTAGTCATAATGTTCTTTACTGGGCTAGTTGAGCTCACCCTTTTCTTTTTTGTTCCATTTTTCTTCTCAGGAGGCGAGAATGTAGCGAGTACTAGTCGGGGTATGGAATGATGGTTCTAGAAGTTATTTAGTAGTCCTCGCCATTTTTGTAAAACAATGTATCAATAATTGGAATGAGGACTTATTTGAGTGTGGATATTGTCTAGATGACAATATTTGTATTTAAACTCACAGTTTTTATGTTGTATTAATAAAGTTGTAGTTATTTCTATACCATGTATTTGGCGACTCAGAATGGGTGTTGTATACCTGTTTTGGGGGTGTCACATGATCCCTGGCTAAGATGTGAGACTAGAACTAGGAGGGGAGAGACGGGGAATTCCTTCGCTACTATGACCTACCTAAGTTTATTTGGTATTTAATTGGTCAGTCAGAGTGTAAGGATAATATGTTTCATGTCAATTAACCCTTGTTTTGTGGCAGTATTTGAAAATGGCATCCGAGAATGTTGAGAACACCAATGGAGCACAGGAGACCGTTGAGTCTCCACAGATCAATAACCAGGAAAATGTGCATCAGGAAGGCGACAATCCTCATGCAAACAACAACACTGACCAAATGATGAACGATGGAATGTTCCAAGGCTTCATGCAATTCATGCAACATCAGGCGAGAGTGGCTCCTGTCCAAAATGCAGGTGGAAACACTGGAAACTCTCAGACGGTCACCGCTAAACAGTTCAAGGAGCTGGGACCACCGGAGTTTATTGGAGAGCCAAAACCACTTAAGGCGGAAGTGTGAATAAAGCAGATCAGCAAGATATTTGATGTCTTAGGATTCTCCGAGGAATAAAAGGTTCCCTTCGCCACCTTTATGTTGTGTGAAGAGGCAGATTACTTGTGGGAATCTGTAAAACGTACCCAGCCTGACGCACTCAAGATGTCTTGGGAGAAGTTCCAAGAGCTATTCAACGATAAGTGCTTTCCCAAAAGTATTCGTCACATGAAGGAGGTGGAGTTTATCAAGTTGGAATAAAACAATATGATCGTGTCGCAATACGAGGCTAAATTTGCAAAGTTATCCCGATTTGCATCCCATTTGGTCGATAATGAGGTGCGAATGACGTGAATGTTTTTAAGAGGTTTGAAACCGGAGATACGTCAATATCTTATTTCTCATAAACTGTGTTTGTACTCAGATGTTGTAAATAGGGCTCAGTTATTGGAGCGCGGTAACGAGTCAACGCAACCACCCACGAAAGCGGTAAACCGACAAAATAAAAATACCGGTGGTAACAAACCATCGTGAGCGGTGACAACAAACGTGTAGGAATCAACATGCGAAAATGGTAACCACTTCAGTGGTAATCATGGCCATGACAATAAAAATGGACATTTCAAGAAAAGGAGATTCAACAATGATGGAAAGACGTCAACACCAGCAACCATGGTTAAGGAAGGAGAACGACCACCTATCATATGCTTCAAATGCGGAGGGGAGGGACATATCAGTCCAAACTACATGATGCCATCCAAAACGTGTTATAATTGTGGAAGAGAAGGTCACCTAGCCCGATTTTGTCGTTCACCGAAGACAATTTCAGCTAGGATGGAGGCACCAAAGGCCGTCCCAGAAAAGTCAAAGTCGATGGTGCAAGGGAGAGCATTTGTTGTAACCTCCCAAAAAGCAAGGAACCCGAACGAGGTCATCACGGGTAAGCTTATCATAAAGTCTAGTGAAGTCTATACCTTATTTGATACCGGTTCTACCCATTCTTTTATTTCTCCTACTTGTGCTCAACGTTTAAATTTGACTCCAGAGAAATTAGACTTTGACTTATCTGTTGAAACTCCATTAGGAGAAACCTTCATTACATCCACTGTTTATAAGTCTTGTTTGATTCAAATCGGTAACCGCACGTTACCTGTCGATCTTATCTCCTTAAAAATACTTGTATTTGACGTGATTCTAGGGATTTATTGGTTAACTACTCATCATGCTAAAATTGATTGTTTTCGTAAGGTTGTTAGCTTTCATATTCCTAATAAACCTATTATGCGAATTCAAGCGACCAAACCATTAAAATCGATCCACGGTCATCTCAAGTTATAAAGCTATTCGCTTATTGAAAAGCGAATGTCAAGCTTTCTTAGCTCATGTCACGGATTTAAACAAAAATACGTCAGATTTGAAGGATATTTCTATTGTTAATAAATTTCCTGACGTATTCCATGAAGAACTTCCTGGCCTACCCCTAGAGCGTGAAGTTGAATTTTGTATCGACCTTGAACCCGGTACAAAACCCATTTTCAAAGCCCCATATCGAATGGCTCCTATTGAACTTCAGGAGTTAAAGACCCAATTGCAAAAATTGTTAGACATTGGTTTCATTCGTCCTAGTACGTCTCCTTGGGGTGCTCCTGTTCTATTAGTGAAGAAGAAAGATGAGAGTATGCGACTTTGTATTGATTATCGGGAGTTGAATCATGTCACCATCAAAAATAGGTACCCATTGCCACGTATTGATGACCTGTTTGATCAGTTACAAGGAGCATAATTTTTTTCAAAGATGGATCTTCATTCTGGATATCATCAACTGAAGGTTAAAACTGAGGATATTCCAAAGACTGCCTTCAGAACTCGGTACGGGCATTATGAATTCTTAGTCATGTCTTTTGGATTGACTAATGCTCCTGCTACCTTCATGGATATGATGAACCAAGTTTTCAATGAATATTTGGATCACTTTGTGGTCGTCTTTATTGATGACATCCTTATTTATTCCAAAAGCCGTGAAGATCATGAGCAACACTTGAGGCTGATACTCCAAAAGCTTCGTGAATATAAGTTTTATGCCAAGTTAAAGAAATGCGAGTTCTGGCTTGAGGAAGTAGCATTCCTTGGGCACGTAGTATCAAGTCATGGAATATCCGTTGACCTGGCAAAGATTGAAGCTATTCAAAGCTGGGAGCAACAAAATCAGTGACCAAAGTACGTAGCTTTCTCGGTTTAGCTGGTTATTATCGGAGATTCGTGGAAGGATTTTCTCGAATCGCTACTCTATTAACTCAGCTGACTCAAAAAGATACAAAGTTTGGTTGGAGCGAGGAATATGAGAAGAGTTTTCAAGAACTCAAAAGGAGACTCATTTCAGCACATGTTCTGACAATACCATCTGGTTCGGAGGGATTTGTCATCTACAGTGATGCTTCGGGCAAAGGGTTAGGATGTGTTCTCATGCAACATGGGAAATTCATAGCCTATGCCTCAAGACAACTCAAAGAATATGAGAGGAATTATCCTACTCATGATCTAGAGTTGGCAGCTGTTGTCTTCGCACTTAAAATTTGGAGGCATTACTTGTATGGAGAGAAAGTGGAGATCTTTACGAATCATAAAAGCCTCAAATATTTTTTTCACTCAAAAGGAACTCAACATGTGACAACGACGTTGGCTTGAACTATTGAAAGATTATGGTCATACCATCCAATACCATCCTGGAAAAGCGAACGTGGTAGCTGACGCATTGAGTAGAAGATCATATGCGGGTACGAGTGCAATATTCACAACACAAAAGCCCATTTTGTGTGACTTGCAAAGGATGGAGATAGAGTTAAAGACTCCAGGGACCCATGTGATGATGGCGAATATATGAGTAGAACCGACTTTAATTGATAAAGTTAAAGTTGCTCAAGTTACAGATCCGGAGCTGATGCGTATGAGGAAGAAAGTACTCTAAGGTGCCAAAATACTTCAAGTCAGCTCCATACTTTGTGTTACTAATGACCCTGATTTAAAGTATAAAATCATGATGGAGGCGCACAATACACCGTTTGCAATCCATCCTGGGAGTACCAAAATGTATCGTGATCTTCGTCATACCTTTTGGTGGAGCAATATGAAGAGAGAGATAGCGCTATTTATCTCAAGGTGTCTAATTTGTCAACGAGTTAAAGCGGAGCAACAAGTACCAAAAGGTCCATTGCAACCACTTGAAATTCTAGAATGGAAGTGGGAACACATTACCATGGATTTTGTTACCGGTCTTCCCAAAGTTTCTCAAGGCATAGATGCGATTTGGGTCATTGTTTATAGATTGACCAAGTCTGCTCATTTCTTACCGATACGAGAAACTTATACACTTGAACGTCTTGCTCGTATGTACATAAACGAGGTTGTAAGATTGCATGGTATGCCAATATCCATAGTTTACGATCGAGACCCAAGATTCACTTCAAGATTTTGGGTTAGTTTGCAAAAAGCTATGGGCGCAGTTTACGATTTAGCTTTCGGCGTATCATCCTCGAGATTTGACGAGCGATCGGAGAGGACTATTCAAACTCTTGAAGATTTATTAAGACTCTGTGTCCTTGACTTCAAAGGAAGTTAGGACAAGTTCTTACCATTGGTGGAGTTTTCCTACAACAACAGTTATTAAGAAAGTATTAGCATGGCTCCATTTGAGGCGTTGTATGGAAGAAAGTGTCGTTCTCTAGTATGCTGGGATGAGGTGGGTGAAGCAACGTTGTTGGGACCAGAGTTGGTACGTATGACTACGGAAAAGATTCAAACGATCCGACAATGTATAAAAACCTCACAAGAGCGACAAAAGAGTTATGCTGATCTTCATCGAAAGGACGTAGAATTCGATATTGGAGATCATGTGTTGTTACGTGTTGCTCCATGGAAAGGAGTTACAAGATTTGGAAAGAGAGAAAAGCTCAATACTCGATTCATTGGCCCATTTTTAATCCTCGGTCGAGTAGGAACTGTGGCCTATAGACTTGCGTTACCGCCAAGTATGTCTCGTGTTCATAACGTTTTTTACATATCCATGTTACGTAAATATGTGAAAGACCCGAACCACATTATTGAGTTAGAACCGAACGAAATAGAGGAAGATTTAACTTATGAAGAGGTTCCTGTTAAAATCTTCGATAAGAAGGAACATATTCTACGCTCCAAGGTTATACCTCAAGTCAAAGTTTTGTGGAGAAACCACGATGTTGAGGAAATGACCAGGGAGTTAGAATCTGAAATGAAATCAAAGTATCATCACCTCTTTGACATACCAAGTACGCACCCTAATTTTGAGGACGAAATTTCATAAGAAGGGGAGGTTGTAAGACCCCAACTTTTTGAATAAATATTAAATTTTCTCGAAATATATTTTTGAATATTATGGTGTGAATTTGATATAATGTTATAGTTGTGGGTAATATTTACAAATTTTGCAAAGTAAGCAAGTTGTTATATAATATTTGATTGGTCGAGGAATATTCGTTTTAACAGGGAATATTCATACAATGGCACAATCATTGGTGGACCCCCCACAACGGAATTATTGCCGGATTGAGAAAACGACAAAAATACTTTATGAAAATAACGGCGAATTTTTACTGTTAACTGTTGAACTACCCTAGTAGTAAAGTACAAGATACGCTGGCGTTAGTTGCATAAGAGTAGCACGGTATTGATTATTGATGCTTACGTGAGAAGTCACTCGGTTATACTCAATTATTACTACGATAATTCTTTGCGTCATATCTCTCATATTATTGATTCGATTATTGTTAATAGTATCATCTGCATAATATGTTATTTTATTAAATCAATAATTGAGACGACAAAGTTATTCATATTATTAATATTTACAATGTCTAGAAGTTCTGTCAAAGAGAGGTTTGGTCACTTAATTGCACACCAATAGGGAGAAATCTTTATTGGAAAGCCCCATCTTTCCTGGGAACGACCTGGTTGATAAATATTGCGAGTTATAATATTAATGATGAATGTTATTAAAATTAAAGTTGTGTTCGGAGTTGAATTTGGAGACGCAGACATGATATTTGAGTCCAGAACGATGAAATTAGTAAAAATAGTCTATAAACACAAAATTTTCCAGAATTAACTATTTGGTCAAAAAGTCAACAGTTGACTTTTTCGGGAAAAGTCAAACTTCAAAATTTCAAAATTTATATTTTTGATAAAAATGGTTTCATTGTGTTGGAATTATTTGTGTTAGTGAAAATCGATAATTATTTCGATAATAATTGATGTCTGGAGGTTATATTGACCAATCGGGTATTTAACCGGATAAATGAGCAATTGATTGCTATTATTTCACATGATTATAACTATTTGTTCACATGTGTATACTATTGTTTCACATTCTTGTTACTATTAGGGGAGTTGGTGCAAGATTGATAATACTTGCATGACTAAGTGAAAAATGGAGGTATAGATGGAGGTACTATACTGTAATTCGTATTTTCACATGTCTAGAACTATTGATTCACATAATTTACTATTGAATCACATTATTTACTATTAGGGGAGGTGGTGCAAGTTTGATAATACTTCCATGACTAAATTAAAAATAAAGGAAAAGTTGGAGGTATTGTACTGAAATTTTTCGAGCCCCAAAACGTGCAATTATCAAAACTATATTTTTCTATAAATAGAAGCTCATTCTTCCTTCATTTCTCACCAATTCACAAAAGCTTTAGAGCGATTATTATAGAGAGAAATTATAGAAAGAAGAAGAGAAGTCTGCTACCTCACTATTCCAAAGATCCAGCTTTTTTAAAGGTAGGAATATTATTTCTTTCTTATCTATGAAGAGAACTTACATTATTCCATTCTTTATTATTACATTGGAATAACTTTTGTATCTGTGAGTTACCCTATACTTGGTGAAATTCTTACATTGTTCCATTCTTTATCATTCATTTGGAACATCATATTCATAAGGTTCTCTGTTCACAGACTCGGTTCCGCTCTTTTTATTATTCTTGGAATATCCTGCTCCATGCATGCGTTTACGTGGGACTTGATTCCATCTTTATTATTCTGTTGGAATATCCTGTCTGTGCGTTTTACGTCAGACTTGATTCCGTTATTTATTATTCTATTGGAATAATCTGCCTGTGCGGTCTATCGCATGCCTAGTGATTTCTTTTGTTATTCCATTCCTTATTATACTTAGTTGGTTAAAGTTTTGACTTCTATACTCCATGAAATTAGTGGAATATCCTTGATATTTGTGCTTCATCCAGTATCTTTTCATGGAAATATTCTTCTGAGCATTCTTGAATTTTACTCTACAAAGCATTATCATGTTGACAATTTGGACGTTATTAGATCCTGGATAAAATAATTCTTGAACTTATTTTATTGAATTCTTATATCATTGTCATCATCCTCATGTTTATATTTTGTTGAAAGTCATCTGTGGCCTATAGTGCATAGATGGACTTGGTATGATTATAATTAGGGGATTATTCAAAGGTAATCATAACCGTAATGTTACAAATGATGTGGTAAAAGTCCTCATTGGCCCGTAGTGCATTGATGGACAGTTGTTGGCATGATCATGACCATTATTGAATACACAAATATTCTTGGCCCGTAGTACATGGATAATTGTGGTCGTGATACTAAAGAATATCCTTGGCCGTAGTGCAGGGGTTATTCGATGATGTGGATTATTTATTAAGCTGAGTCCCAACGATAAAAGTGATGAAAATCCTTCTAAATCATAAAAGATAGTAGATTTTATTCTCTACTTGACTCTTTTAATGGATTGCTTGTTCCGCTGCAGTTAAACTTGATGGTTGTTATATTGTATCAGTTTAACACTGTTGAAGGCTAACGATAATATATTCTACATTATCTTAGTCATAATATTTTCTATTGGGCTAGTTGAGCTCACCCTTTTACTTTTATTGTTCTCTTCAGGAAATGAGAATATAGCAGGGACTAATCGGGGAACGGAGTGACGGACCAGATGATAGCATTAGTAGTCCTCACTATTCAGTGAAATAGAGGAAAATAAATGTAATAATATTGAATTTGAGTTTGTATATTGTCTAGACGACAATATTTGTATTAAAACTCACAGCTTATGTTTTGTCGTACTTTACACGACAGTTGTATAATTAAGTTGTATTTGTATTCTGAACCATGTATTTGATGACTCAGAATAGGTGATGTATACCTATTTTGGGGGCGTCACATTGGACCTGTAGTCCGAACACCTAAAGGTGTGATGCCTGATGAATACAAATGGGTATTTGTACGAAATAAGAAAAATGAAATTATATGGTACAAAGCGCAACTTGTAGCACAAGGTTTCTTCGCAGAGACATGGTATTAATTATGAAGAAACATATGCTCCTGTAATGGACACAATTACATTCAGATTTTTAATTAGCTTGGTAGAAAGATAAATTAATGGATGTTGTTACATCATATCTGTATGGATCATTATGTAATTATATGGATACAAAATGCCTGAAGCATATAATTCTAAATCTCCAAATATGTATTCTATTAAGCTACAAAGATCTTTATATAGGTTAAAGCAATCCAGATGCTTATTGTGGTATAATCGCCTAAGTGGATATCTTTTGAAAGAAGGATTTGAGAATAATCCAATTTGTGCATGCATTTTTATCAAAGGATCATAATCTGGATTTGTTATTATTATTGTATTTATTGATGAAAGATCTTGCTCTAGAAGAGTCGACAAAAATAACTAATTTAAGATGAAAGATATTGGTAAGCCAAATTTTTTCCTTGGCCTACAAATTGAATTATGAAATTCTTGTTCATCAATCAACATACACAGAAAAAGTCCTGAAGTAACTTTACATGGATAATGTTAATCCTTTGAGTACTCCAATGATGGGTTGGTCACTTGATATCAAGAAATATCCGTTTTGACCACAAGAAAATGATTAATAAACTTTTGGTCTTTAAGTACCATATCTTTGTGAAATTGGTGTTTTGGTGCTGAAGTACTATATCTTAATGTAATTGGTACTTTGATGTATCTTGAAAATTTGACAAGACCTGATATAACATTTGCAGTTAACTTATTAGCAATGTATAGTTATGCACCAACTTGAAGATATTGTAATGAAATTAAACATATTTTACGTTATCTTCGTGAGACTATTGATTTGGGATTATTTAATCCAAATGGTGATAGAACCAAGCATATTGCACCAAAATTATTTTATACACATGAGCCCCAGAAGAATGGCAATATTGATCATGTGATAATTTGGTTGATATATTCACTAAGTCATTACCAACTATGATTTTGAAGAAGATGGTGCACAATATTGGCATACTTCGACTTAATGATGTACTTATGAAGGAGAGTAAAAAAGGATATGTGCTGATTGAGGAAATCCCAAGGCACTAGAAGTTATACAAGAATATTGTACTTTTTTCTTTCGCCAAATTTTTTTTCCTACTGGGTTTTAATTTGGTAAGGTTTTTGAAAGTAGTATGCACACAAGCCAATCATGTTTGATGATAAAGCATATACTTTGAAACAATCTTATTCATTTATTAATAAAAAGAATTAATTTATTAAAGGCTTTTAATTATCTACATGATCTTTGTTTTTATAATATGTGATAAACCCATAGTTTTAAGCAATGCTTTTAGAATAATGATGATGATCATTCTAATGAGATCTAAATTCTTAGAAAGCTTAAAACTAAAATGGTTCCCAATCGTTGGATTACTAAATTGGGGATTAGTGAATCCGGATAGATTGGTACATACGTTACTTTCTCATTGGATGAGGATGATTGATCTCATGATCATTTGTGTGAAGACACTAAAGCAAGTATGTAGGTGCTTATTAGAGAATAAGTTCACTGAACGTGGCTCGCTAAGGAATACATAATGGAGTTTTACTTGCTTCATCGATAGGAATTTCAGTAGTGATAGTAGTACAAGTGATCCTTGGACTTGAGATCATCATAGTATCTTGTGTATGATGAGTTATACTTTGACTTATTCCTTAAGACCCTTAAGGTATATCAAAGGGTATGCTTGGGTATAATAAGTTGTATACATGGAGATAATGTATGATCAATAAAGAATCTACCACTTCTATTAAAAGAAGAAATGTCCTATGTGATTCGATAAATGACAACCCAAGTAGTCCTTGGCCAAGCGAATAAAATTAAAAAGGAGTTTCTAATTTGCATTATTTGGAGTTGTGCGTTTAAGAGTCGAAATACATATAATTAAATAAAATAAGACTTGACAATAATTCCATGTCTTATATTTAATTGGGACATTGTATGGTGGAAGGATTGAATTATGCGGTAACTATTTACTCAAAGGTTCTTTTATGATTAATGTTGAAATCTATATTATCCGGAAAGTCGTTGATCGCTTAGGGAGGCTTATCCTATTGTAGAATAAATATTATTTATTTAAATAAATTAATTATTTAATTTATTTATTTAAATAAGATTAGAATTGTTCTAATTGATTTATTCACAACCTAGGTTTAATATGGAGAACCTAAAGGGTCACACCATAAAAGGAAGAATAATTATTTAAGAAGTTAATGGCATAATCGTAATAATATGTTATGTATATTTAATTTAATATATGGTGATAGAATAAATTAAATAGCTTAATATTTATTATTTAATATTTTAGAAATATTAAATATAAATTAATAAGAGGAGTCTTATTAATATTATTATAATTATTATTATTATTTTAATTTCTAAAAGAGTTTAGGAATTAATTTAATATAAGTACTTCTCATTTATTCCTAATTAGATTAGGAAGGAAAATTAGTTAAAGGAGTTTAATTAATTATCCCTAATAAGATTAGGGAGCCCTTTAATTAAAAGGGTTTAATTAAATAATACCTTATTTTAATAGGGTTACTTGATATCTTTATAAGAGGAGTCTTATATCGGATATCAAGACTACGTGATAATTCCAATGGTTGGAGAATGCGCTCTTTTCTATAGAGATAGAAAAACTAGGGTTTAGCCAACCACCCATCTTCTTGAATCTTTCTTCTTCCTTGGTGGATCACCTCTGAGGCCAAACACTTGGGTGGCTAACGTTGATCGAAGGAAGGAACCAAACTCGATGGATTCAAGTTGAGCGCTAAAAGGATTGGAGGTGAACTTGTACTGAGGAAGCTCGATCTTCAAGGGTCCGATTCTTATTCGTTATCTTTTTCGTTTAATTAATAATTGTGCATAAAGGGTGATCCGGGTATATGGTTTGTATAAAATTTTAAAACTCTGATTTTTACACGTTTCCGCTTATTTTTGCAATTTGATTGCGTTCTTGAATATTACAAACCTAACAGTGGTATCAGAGCCAAATCTTTATGCAAATTATTAATTGTTCAAATTTGATATGTTTATTGATATGTGTTTAGAACAATTTAATTGGGTATAATTTATTGTATAAAATTAAAAATAAAATAAAAATAATTAGGATTAAAAGTGGTCATTGATTGGTGAATAACAAAAGTTGTTCACGAAAATCAAAGGGATGTTCAGGACCGGATTTTTTTTTACCGACTGCATCAGTTCCTTGAATTCCGTTTTAGTATATAGTATTGTATATTATATATATGATATATGATATATTATATATATTAGTATGCTTCACGGAAATCAAAGTGTTAACAGGATATTGCTTGGAATCATATTGGTATCAGAATATATTATATATATATGATAATAACGGTTTTATTATATATATATAATAACGGTTTTTATATATATATATATATATATATATAATAACGATTTTGTTTTATTATTATATATATATATATATAATATTCTTAATAATTTTATTATTAAAATAAAAATTTTATTTTAATATTAAAATAAAAAGTTTATTTTAATATTAAAATATAAAGTTTATTTTAATTTTAAAATTAAATTTCATGCTAACTAATTAGAGTTGGAATTGGATTCCATGATAACTAATTGGAGTTGAAATTGGATTCTATTTTTCCTTAAATAAAGGAGTTTATTTTGATATGAAATTAGATTTCATATTATTCAAAATAAAAAGGTTTATTTGTGAATAGGAAAAAGAATCAGTCTTTCCTTAAATAAAGGAGTTTATTTAGATATGAAATAAGATTTCATATTATTCAAAATAAATGAGTTTATTTGTGAATAGGAAAGATAATCCGTGTTTCCTTTAATAATTTTTTTTTTATATATGGAATTGGATTCCATAATTAATTAAAATAAAGGAGTTTATTTTGATTAAAATAAAATAGTTTATTTTATTCAAAATTAGATAAATTAAAATAAAATAGTTTTATTTTGATTTAAATTTGGATTAAAATAAAGGAGTTTATTTTGATTCAAAATTAGATTTTATACTAACTAAATTTGCCCATTAAATGATATCAATATATATATTGAATGTTTATTATTCATGATATGAATGTTATTTATTGATGCATATGGTGATGTGTATGATAATAAATGGGATTGATTATGGACTATTAACCAATGTGATTGGATTTTATTTTAGTTGGATGCATGAATGTATGGATTTTATTAAATGGGGTCTGCGTACCTCGTCTTCTCTAATTTTTCTGAATGTAAATTCTATCTCCCTCCTATGTACTTCCCCTTGACTGCTGATCAAGGTTTCTATTTATTTTAATTAGTTTTGTAATATGAATGGTTAGAATTAATTTTGAAAAATTGGAGATCAAGGAGCAAGGAGCACTTGAAGACCCGTTTGTAATGGAGCCCGGAATTAAATGTAATAGTTATATTTAAATATTAATTCTTGCACCCCTAGGTTTGACATTTTGGTTCACTTGGTGGCTCTAGTGAACCAAACTAGAATAAAGTCCATAATCAATCCAGGTAGAATATAGTATTCTATATGTGCATGCTTATACTATATATATTATATATTATGCAAACATGCTTCGCATGTTCATTAATATAACGCGTATTTTATATATATATGCAAATGCTTAAAAAACAAGATGAGACATTTTAATAACAAACCCCTCAAATTTTTATATTAAGTCCTAAGCGTTCAAAGATATTTGGAATATCGAACGTCATTTTTCTAGCATGATAAAATTAATAGAGTATTAAATATTTAATATGAGTTTGTTGTGTCACCACAAGGCAAGTATTAAGTATTTAAGATGTTAATTTATCACATTTGATGCTTATAAAGAAAATTGAACAATATTGTTTTGTTGTGTCACCACAAGGATGATATTTTCTTTTTGAATATATGGAGAGCTAGGTCGGACTTAACTTGGATAATTTTGATTCTGGATGTGCCACCACTTGATCAAAAATAATCTAAGAGGCAAAAGAAAAGGAGTTGCATAGTTGATGTAATTGACAAAAGTTGTCTACCTATTTATTTATATATAGTTTGTTGTGTCACCACAAGGCTATATACATTTGAAATGGGATCCTTATTCTCACTAGCAGATCTTTAATTAGATTTTGCCGAACTATATATATTGAGGGTAATATAGTTTAAAGAAAATAGTGGGAGATACCAATTTAAAACAAGACCTAATTTATTTTGGTAATTAATAAAAGAATGTATGTTAAAATGTTGTTAATTACAAATTCATTTACAGAATTTTACAATGTCAAAATTACTATCACTGCGAAACATATTAGATGTTATTTAACCAAACCATATTAAACGGATTGGTTAAGGAATTTGAGAATAGTTCTCATGGCTGAAAAGTTATCTTATGTCCTTAATACGTCTATCCCTGCAATGGTTGCAGACAATGCCTCTGAGGAAGACATTGCTACTTTTAGAAAGTGGCAAGATGATGCACAGTTAGATCAATGCATCATGCTTGCATCCATGAGTAACGAGCTTCAGCGTCAGCTTGAAACTATGGATGTTCTTACTATACTCCTGCACATCAAGTAGTTAATGGTGAGGAAAGTAGGACTGAAAGATATCAGATATCTAAAGAGCTCTTCCGATCTAGAATAACCGATGACACTACAGTATAGACAAAAGTTCTTAACATAATCAATTTGATTGATCAATTAGGACAACTAGTTTTGTCATGGATGGAGAGTTGAGCCAAGATTTGATCTTGCACTCACTCCCTGACTCCTTTCACAATTGTTGTGAATTTTTCATATGAAACAAAGCTAGATATCGCCTTTTGATTTGCTTAACATGTTGAAAAATGTTGAGAGTCACTTTCCAACCAAGAAAGACCATGTCTTACTGGTAGGGGCCAAAGGATCTTCTGAAAAAGAAGAATGATTCTAAGAAGGTAAATAGAAAGGCAAAAACAAAGGATAATAAGAACAAAACTGATACGAATAGCAAAGGAGTTTGCTTCCACTGCAATAAGCCTGGACACTGGAAATAAACTACAAGAAGCATCTTGCAGAGGCTAACCAAAAGAAGCTTAGTGAAGTTTCGGTTACAATACAGTTTTTGTTCATGATTGAAATAAATTTTTCTTTAAGTCAAGGTTCTACTTGGGTATTGGATACTGACTTTGGTTATCATAAATATAGATTTATGAAGGGACCAAGCGAGTAGAAAGCTAAACAAATATAAGTAATCCTATATGCGGAAATGTAGCAAAGGTTGCCATATTAGCCATAGAAACTTATAGTTTAGCAATGCCTACTGAGCAAATCTATTAAGT
Source organism: Panax quinquefolius (assembly GCA_020205615.1). Lineage (NCBI taxonomy): Eukaryota > Viridiplantae > Streptophyta > Magnoliopsida > Apiales > Araliaceae > Panax > Panax quinquefolius. The sequence continues at coordinate 79,787,611 of CM035151.1, read as the reverse complement.
CAATAAGTTGTATATTGTATTCCGATTCTTGTTAAAAATATTATTTCCATTTTATTGTTGACAATGAAATCTTTGGTATTATAATTAAAAACAATTGTTGTTCTATTTATAATAATAATGTTTTGTATAGAATCGGAATATTACTTAATGGATTTTGTATACTTGATTTACGTGAAAATAATTTTGTAAATTGAACAAACTAGTATAAGAAAAGGAGATGATCATTCAAAGAGTTGAATGTGTGTATTTGTGAAATACAAGTGTGAATTATTTGAAAGGTTCAAAGAATTGAAGTGAAACAAATTTGCAAAGTATTAAGATTCATTGATTAGATCAAGGAATAAATATTTGTCTGAATAAGTTTTAGATCATCTCAAATGGTTTTCTCACAATGGGCGCCTCCAGATACGCAATAATTGATTGATGTATCCGAAAGGAAAAATCGTACCTTGTTGGACATGGTGCGGTCCATAATGATTTTATCGACATCCCAAAGATCCTCCGGGGTTATGTCCTAGAAATGGTCGCATATCTACGAAAAGGTAACCTCAAAATCCAAATTGAAGACTCCATAAAAGTTATGAATGAGGAGGATTCCTAATCTTAAGTATGTTAAGATAAGGGGTTGTCCAACTTATGTGAAAAGGTTTCAAGGATAAGCTTGGGACAAGATTTGACATGTATGATTTGTGGGACATCCTAAAGTAAGTTTAGGGTATATGTTCTATAATTCTACTTAGCAAAAGGTGTTTGTTACGAAACACGCCGCCTTCTAAGATAAAGGTGTTTATCATTAAAAGGGGCTAGTGGGAGGATAATAGATCTTGAAGAGTTCAAGAACCACAAAATACTATAAGTCAAATAAGAGGAACTCAGTAGATAGACCTATTATACCACAACCAATCGTAAATCGGAATAAGCATCAAGATACACAGGAGGTATGGATTCATCATAGATGATGATGATGAGGTACACATCATGAAGATGATAATCCAGCTTACCTACGATGAGAGGTAAGTGTTATGAACACTCAAAGAAATGGATTGAAGCAAGTTTCTCAAATATGGAACATTCGTTTCGATGAGGCAATCAAAAGAGTTTGATTTTATCAAAATAGGAATGAACCTAAAGTGTGTACAAAAGGGTCGATTGGGAGCATCGTGACATTCCTAGTACTATATGTTGATATACTACTGATAAGGAATGACATACCAATGCTACAATCAAGAAAGATAAAGTTGTCTAAACATTCCTCCATGAATGATTTGGGAAGAATATCTTAATTGGGGATATAAATCTATATAGATAGATTTAAGAGGATGCTCGACTTAACCCAAGGCGTATATTCATTTGATGCTAAAGTCGTTTAGCATGGCAAACTCCAAGAGATGTCTCATGTCAATGAGCTATGGAGTGTATCTCTCTTAATAGTCCCCACAGACTCCTAAAAGAGAGAGTCGCATGAGTGACAATCATGCATGCAATGAAATGTACGAGACCTCGATGTTGATCACCATATTATGGAGAAGTTCACCATGAGTCGCTGAAAACATCTTAAAGTGCTTAACCCAAGACTAAGGATGTGATCATATTCATGGTGGGTCTAAATTAAAACTAGAGGGCTTAATGAGACTCAAGTTTTTCAGACATGAACCAAGATGACGTAAAATCCACTTTAAGGTAAAGCGTTATCTTGAACGAAGGTGCGTTGAATTGGAAAGGTTCCAAACAAAGAAAGAGTTGTTGATTTAGTGATAAAGACAAAGTATATAGCTATAAATGAAGTCGCAAGTTGATTGTTTGGATTAAAAGTTCATTACGTAACTAGGAATAGTTCCTAAGTCTCATCTTGGATCTAAACATGTGTTGTGGCACTTTCATTTGATTATTAGAATCATTGAAAGATGGGAAATCACTATAGAGATAGTGGACTCTCATGAACAACATTACATATCCATTAACTAAAGCTTATCCAACAGCAGGATAATCGTTACTTAGAGAAGAAGAGTATGAGATACCATGGCGATTGGCTTTAGTGCAAATGGGAGATTGAAAGTAGTATGCACACAAGCCAATCATGTTTGATGATAAAACATATACTTTGAAACAATCTTATTCATTTATTAATAAAAAGAATTAATTTATTAAAGGCTTTTAATTATCTACATGATGCTGTTTTATAATATGTGATAAACCCATAGTTTTAAGCAATGCTTTTAGAATAATGATGATGATCATTCTAATGAGATCTAAATTCTTAGAAAGCTTAAAACTAAAATGGTTCCCAATCGTTGGATTACTAAATTGGGGATTAGTGAATCCGGATAGATTGGTACATACGTTGCTTTCTCATTGGATGAGGATGATTGATCTCATGATCATTTATGTGGAGACACTAAAGCAAGTATGTAGGTGCTTATTAGAGAATAAGTTCACTGAACGTGGCTCGCTAAGGAATACATAATGGAGTTTTACTCACTCACAATAGGAATTCTCAGTAGTGATAGTAGTCTAAGTGATCCTTGGACTTGAGATCATCATAGTATCTTGTGTATGATGAGTTATACTTTGACTTATTCCTTAAGACCCTTAGGGTATATCAAAGGGTATGCTTGGGTATAATAAGTTATATATGGAGATAATGTATGATCAATAAAGAATCTACCACTTCTATTAAAAGAAGAGAATGTCCTATGTGATTCGATAAATGACAACCCAATAGTCCTTGGCTGTTAAGTAATGAAATTAGAAAGGAGTTTCTAATTTGCATTATTTGAGTTGTGCATTTAAGAGTCGAAATACATATAATTAAATAAAATAAGACTTGACAATAATTTCATGTCTTATATTTAATCGGGACATCAGATGTATGGTGGAAGGATTGAATTGTCTTTGTAACTATTTACTCAAAGGTTCTTTTATGATTAATGTTGAAATCTATATTATCCGGAAAGTCGTTGATCGCTAGGGAGGCTTATCCCTATTGTAGAATAAATATTATTTATTTATTTAAATAAATTAATTATTTAATTTATTTATTTAAATAAGATTAGAATTGTTCTAATTGATTTATTCACAACCTAGTTTAATATGGAGAACACCATAAAAGGAAGAATAATTATTTAAGAAGTTAATGGCATAATCGTAATAATATATGTTATGTATATTTAATTTAATCTATGGTGATAGAATAAATTAAATAGCTTAATATTTATTATTTAATATTTTAGAAATATTAAATATAAATTAATAAGAGGAGTCTTATTAATATTATTATAATTATTATTATTATTTTAATTTCTAAAAGAGTTTAGGAATTAATTTAATATAAGTATTTCTCATTTATTCCTAATTGGATTAGGAAGGAAAATTAGTTAAAGGAGTTTAATTAATTATCCCTAATAAGATTAGGGCCCCTTTAATTAAAAGGGTTTTATTAAATAATACCTTATTTTAATAGGGTTACTTGATATCTTTATAAGAGAGAGTCTTATATCGGATATCAAGACTACGTGATAATTCCAATGGCCTGAGAATGCGCCCTTTTCTATGAGATAGAAAAACTAGGGTTTAGCCAACCACCCATCTTCTTGAATCTTTCTTCTTCCTTGGTGGATCACCTCTGAGAGGCCAAACACTTGGGTGGCTAACGCCGATCAAAGGAAGGAACCAAACCCGGTGGATTCAAGTTGAACGCGAAAAGGATTGGAGGTGAACTTGTACACGAGGAAGCTCGATCTTCAAGGGTATGATTCTTATTCGTTATCTTTTCGTTTAATTAATAATTGTGCATAAAGGGTGATCCGGGTATATGGTTTGTATAAAATTTTAAAACTCTGATTTTTACACGTTTCCGCTTATTTTTGCAATTTGATTGCGTTCTTGAATATTACAAACCTAACAGTTTTTAATGAGTCATATTCTTAGAAAATTGCTACAAAAGAACTCCATCCATTCTGTATGAAGACAATGTTGCATGTATAGCTCAATTAAAAAGAGGATACATCAAAGGAGATGAAACAAAAGCACATCTCAATCAAATTCTTTTTCACACATGACCTTGAAAAGTGTGGTAACATTGATATTCAGCAAATTCGATCAAAAGATAATCTCGCAGATTTGTTCAGCATAGCATTACCAACTACAATGTTTGAAGGATTGCGTTACAATAATGGAATGCGACAGCTGAATGACTTAAAGATACATTCATGAAGGGGAGCTAATACGCGCTGCACTCTTTTTCCCTTAACCAAGGTTTTTTTCCATTGAGTTTTTCCTGGTAAAGTTTTTAATGAGACAGCTTTCAATGCATATGACTATATAATAGACATTCAAAGGGAAGTGTTATAAAATTATATATTGTGTGCGGAACAGATATATTCCTACCCATGTCTAGATACATTCCTACCTCTCTTTATTGTAATTATCTTTGAGCTTTGTAACTCTCATATCTTTTAAGGTTTGAAACTCATGACTTTTGAATTTTGAAACCTCCAAATATTTATGTTGATGTACCTAACTATAAATAGTTGTATTGTCTAGAGGATGGGAGATGATAGAAAGTATTATGAATATACTCTCTTTTCTCTAATCATTTGTTCTTAATTTTTAATAATCTTTTATAACAAATCCAATTTTATAAAGTCAACCATCAAGCTCAGTATATTTGTATAATTTCATTATTATCATCATAATTTAACTATAATAATCTCCAAATGCATCCAACGTGGTCAAAATTTTCAATAAAAACCTGAAAAAGTTAATAAAATGGGAGAGGGTACATAAATGCCACATGAACCCCACCACTTGATAGCAAATCTCTCTCCCATCGCCTTTAAAGGACATGGTGCAAGTTTATTCGGAGATACTTATATTCATCAAGAAAAATATACTAGAAAAAAAGTTTTAAATACATTCTAAACCTTTAAAATTTAGGATTTTAAAATTAAACCCCTAATGCTTTAATTTTAAGCCATCAAATTTTAGAGATTTTTTTTATAGAATTCAGTGATTTAGGTATAATTTAGATACACATAAAAACAGTGTTGCACAGACTGTACAACATTATTTTTATATGTATCCAAATTACACCTAAATTATTGAAATCTGTAAAAATTCTAGTTGAAATAAGTATTATACATTTTTTAAGAGTCAAAGCAAAAAAAAATAATTATTGGACCGGTCGGTAGTAGCATGTTCCCCTAGACTTATTGCAAATTTTAACACCTTATATATCATTCAAAAACGAATCAACCACCGGCGTGTAATAATTTTTCGAGGCGAGTGTATTTTAAGTAATTTTACTCTTAAATATTTATCAAACTTTAACAAATTATAGACAAATAATTAATATATGATAAAGCAAATTGAATTTAATGTAAACTATGTATACGCTTGAAAAAATTGGAGTTAATAGTCAAAAAGTTTATTTATAAAAGTTTAAAGATATTTACTTTCAAAGTCTTATAATTAAAATATTAAATTTTATGTTTTTTTGTAAATGTTTAGTCTAATACAATAATTTGTCTAGATGGGAAGGGATAACTTACTACTAGTATCTTTCATCGCTATCATGTGCTAATTTTAAGGATGTAAACGAATCGAATCGAGTCGAGTATTGAATTGTTCAGATTTAGTTCATAAAATTTATCGAGTATAAAATAAGGTTTGATTGATCTTTCGTTTAATTATCGAGTCGAAAGCGATTACGAATCGGTTCTTGCGGCTTGAACTTTTTGAACGAATATGATCCGAAGTATCGATAGAAAATTATAATTTGAGGAGGTTCAATAATTTATCGAATTTCAAAATTTGTTCATATTTGACTTCATTTATATTTCGAAATTAACTCGATCGAACTTTTAATCGAGTGAAGATTTAATCGGTTTCAAACTATTTACTAATTTTACAGCCTTAGCTAGCTCCTACTTTCTGGATCTATCTATTTTCATAATTTATTATCAACAAGACTCGAACTCTCAATCTCTATGTCAATAGAAATGAGTCATATCAATGGATCAAATGATCATCCATTAAAATTTAAGTTTTAAAACGTTAAAGAAAAATTAAAGTTTATTTAAGTAAAAAAAATTGACATTGGGAGTGAGAAATTGGGTACGGCGTTTCTTAGCTGGAAATCGAGGAAGACAGCTGGCGATGTGTACGGCCAAACATATAGGCTTATACTCGTCGCCGTGTTCTGTATTTTAACACGCGCCAAGCCCCGTCCTTTTCTATTTTCCTTTTTTTTTTCATTCACATAAAAAAGAGAGAAGAACCAGAGATATTTTTATTGACCATTTTGTCCTGTTCATTTTAAAAAATGACTCACGGGTCCCAACTCATTCTTGTGGGATTAATGGAAGTATAATCAAATCTTTTGGTGGTACTTTCAACTTTGAGGTGGGGAATCTAACCACATTGTGTTGAAAGTTACCAAATTGACCCTACCATTTTGTGTACAAAATACTTTATTATTGAATTACCTGGAAAAATAAAATAAAACTTTAATTAATATATATTTTTCCATTTACTTTTTTTTTAAAAAAATAAATGCGAATTTAACCAAAAAAATGACACTCTAAACCATTAAGTCCAAATCGTCTAAATGACTGACCGATTCAGCCATTCAGACATAAACAAACAACCCCTAATTAAGTAGTTTGAACTCTTATTCTTATTCAGTGTATTGCAAAAATTCATATTTACTTGACACAATTTTACATTAATTTTATGCACACTAAACATCAGTATAAAAAAGGAAGATACACAATTGAGAATAAATTATTTAAGAATGATCGGTAAAGTTAGAGTTTTATATCCTCTAATAACAACATGACACGTAGAAAATTTAGGAGAAAATTAAGAAATTTGAATTGTATTGACACATTTTGTATTTATTTTTTTAACATGGTAAAACTTATTAACTACCCATATTGGATTTCAAATCCCTTGATTTTTTTTATAAATCTCTACCTGACGTGTTTATTATTATTAGGTGTAAAATTTTTGTTTTACAAACCATCCGTATATAATTTATTTTCTACGGAATTACAATTTATAAAGAAGTTCAATAAATAATACAATCCTATTGAGATAAATTCATAAGTTATTTGATAAAATTACAAGACAATTTAAGCAAATTATACTCCTTAATTTAGCATATGTTCAAATCTTTACGAGTTTTAGCTACTTACATGTTTTAACTAATTTGACAATAACACATCATCTATTTCCTTTTGAGAGTAAGTGTGTAATTTTCACTTGCAAATAAGTATCATCATGTGGATTTAATTGTAAATATTACTTGATCAAATTTTATACTTTAATATCAAAATCTCTAAATATTATACTAGTTAAAATAATTTTTGCTGAAAATGCAAAAAAAAAAAAAAAAAAGAAAAAGAAAATTTTATGATACCAAAAAAAATTATCAAGTCCTAAACCGCCCAAATTATTAAAACAAACTAAACAAGAAAAAGGAAAACATGCACAATGCATTAACTAGGAATCAAAAATAAGCACGAAAAATTGTGACCTCATAAATTTATTTAGTTGGAATATGTTATAATGAGTGTATAGACCATATTTGTCTCTAGCTACTAGATATATTTTTATCATGAGATTTTAAGTCAATAATATAAACATATATCCAAATTAACAACGGACAAATTTCACTATTGTAGGTCGCTAAAACAACATATTATTTTGTGCATATTTATTAGTGCAAAAATAAAATATGAATTACTGAGTATTTTTTTTTTATCGACGGAGTATTCAATGTGCTAAATTAGATCGATTTAGACTTCATCAATCAGGGCACACAAAGTTCCCACTTTGTCCAAATTATGAATTATGTTCTACTCTGAATATGGTTGCTTAGATTATAATTAGCGTATATGTCATGTTTGTCTCTAGCTACTAGACATATGTTTATCGTGAGATTTTCAATCAATAAATATAAATATATATACAAATTAACAACGGACAAATTTCACTGTTGTAGATCACTAGAACGTCACATGTATTCAGTGCATATTTATTAACGTAAAATCAAAATATGAATTAGTGAGCATCTTTTTGTTTTTATCGACGAAGTATTCAATGACTAACTAGATCGATTTAGACCTCATCAATCAGGGCACACAAAGTTCTCACTTTACCCAAATTATGAATTATGTTCTACTCTTAATATGGTTGCTTAGATTATGAAGAGTGTATATGTCATATTTGTCTCTAGTTACTAGACATATGTTTATCGTGAGATTTTCAATCAATAATATAAACATATATACAAATTAACAACGGATAAATTTCACTGCTGTAGATCACTAGAACGTCACATGTATTCTATGCATATTTATTACCGTAAAATCAAAATATGAATTACTGAGCATCTTTTTATTTTTATCGACGGAGTATTTAATGACTAATGTGACGCCCCCAAAATAGGTATACAACACCCTTTCTGAGTCGCTAAATACATGGTACAGAAAGCAAACTACAACTTCAATAATACAATTGTCGTGCAAAATACGACAACACATACTGTGAGTTTAAATACAAATATTGTCTTCTAGACAATATCCACACGCAAATAAGTCCTCGTTACAATTATTCAAACACTATTTTACGAAAAATAGTGAGGACTACTATAAAAACATCTTTCTAGAACCATCACTCCGCACTCCAGACTAGTTCCTCGCTATCTTCTCACCTCTTGAGAAAAATGGAACAAAAAGGAAAAGGGTGAGCTCAACTAGCCGATAAAAGAATATTATGACTAAGATAATATACAACAAATTATCGTTAGTTTTCAACAGGAAAAATCGATAAAATATAATAGCCAACAAGTTTTAGATCAACAATTGCAATGAAACAACAATCCATTAGAAGAGTTCAGTGGAGAATGAGTTCTACTATCTTCTAAGATTTAAAAGTCCATCATCAATATTTTATCCTCATAACAACAATCAATATACATCTTTAATCAAATATTCATCTTTGCACTACTGAGTGCCAAAATATTCATTTTGTATCACCAATTAGTCATGTTCATCTCAACACCTATTCATCTTTGTACTACTACGGCCAAAGATATTCATCGATTAATCATTTATCTTTTTACTACTGGTAGAAGATATTTAGTAATATCATCATTTAGGACCGAGGATGATGAAAATATTTTAAAGAAAAGCGAATCCAAAGAAATGGAAGGACAAATAGTAGGGATTAGTATAACGGTTTATCAAGATCAATAATACTTCATAAATACCCATTTTTGAAGCGAATTCAAAAATAAAGATCAAAACATGGATACAATCAAAGATAGTAACCATAATAGACATCTTGGACAAAAAAAGAAAATTTCATTTTTCTATGAATAGTGTCGATTCGTGAATAGTCTTAGTATCGTGAATAAGCCCATATCGTGAATAAGAACTCCGGAGCAAAAAAGTTCCAAATTTGATAAAATTCGGATCAATACTTGGCGATAATGATATTGAAGAAATAATATCATAAATGAAGAAAATAACATCCCTTACCTCAAAATATCAAGATTTCTAATCGAAATGTCTTTATAATAAGGTCAAGAAAACTTGTATCTTGATGAATAGAAACTCACAAAGTATCTAAATACTCACAAAATACACTCAATAATCTAGAGAGAGAAAGAAAAAACTTGTTTACGGTGTGATTTTCAATTCTAACTTAGCCCTCTATTTATAGGAAATTGTTAGCGGACTTGACTTGACCGCAACCCGATGGCTTTACTCGCTACTATTCCCACCCACCACATTTGAAATAAATTCAGCATATTTCTTCACCAACCACAAGTGGGGCCCACTCAATTCTAGAATTTTCCACCAAAATTATTTATAAACCTAATTTACAATCACCTCTTAAAATTCATAACAAATCATACGTTCATTTTAATTGATTCAAAATTTGTGGACATATACTTAACTTATATATGTATAACATATCCAAAAAAACAACGATCCAACTATTTGATTAAAATTATAACTCACACAATATATCTCAAAAACACCGGTTTAATTTTCAATACCTTCATTCCGGCAAAAATACCGATATAAAACACGTCAACATTAACTCCTTCATTTTAACCACAATAAATATATCCAATATTTATATCCACATAAAATAAATATTTCATTATCATATGAATCAATAATTAATTATTCACAAATAATATTACGAATCACATTTATGACAACCGTGTCGCTCCTCAGAAAGAGGGGCTTTCGAATAAGAATTTCTCCTTATCATGGCGCAATTAGGTGACCAAACCTCTCCTCGATGTAACTTTCTAGACATTGCCAATAATGCTATCTAATAATATTAATCAAATAATATGAATTATTAATCTGATAATGGGAAATATCTTGTCAATGACAATTATTGAAACAACAATAATATAAAATATCAACGCAACAATTATTGAATCAATAAAATAAAATATTGAACAAGAACTCATCATAACAATTATTGAGTAGTGTCTTCTTACATAAGGATCAATAATTCATCAATCACTGCATCCACGCGTATTCATCGTATTTTAACCACAATTATATTCCAACAAATGTTAATCAGTAACAACTACGTCATTATTTATAAAACTTCAAACTTGTCGTTTTCTTCATCCGAGCGGTTTATTACATTATGGGGCCCACAAATGCGTCTTGCATCGTCATTTAATATTCTCCCACAACAAGAATATTCCACGACCAAACGAATATTCCCAAACAACAATGATTATTTTATAACCACTTGCATATTTTGAAAAATTTGCACATTTCACCCATAACCGTAGAATTATATCAAATTAATACCTTATTATTCACAAATATAATTAGAGGAAATTCGATTTTATTTATAATAAGTTGGGGTCTTACAACCTCCCCTCCTTATGAAATTTCGTCCTCAAAATTGACATACGTACCTGGTGTTTCGAAAAGGTGAAGATACCTCGTTTTCATTTCTGATTCCAACTCCCAGGTCATTTCTTCAATAGCATGGTTTCTCCATAAAACCTTAACTTGTGGTATAACCTTGAATGCGTAGGGACATGCTCTTTCTTATCCAAGATCTTAACAGTACTTCTTCGTATGCGTTAAATCTTCGACTATCTCGTTTGGTTCTAACGCAATAATATGGTTCGGGTCTTTCACATATTTACGAAGTATGGATATGTGAAAAACATTATGAACACGAGACATATTTGGAGGTAATGCGAGTCTATAGGCCACATTTCCTATTCGATCAAGAATCTCAAATGGACCAACAAATCGTGGATTGAGCTTTCCTCTCCCAAATCTTGTAACTCCTTCCATGGTGCAACACGTAACAATACATGATCCCCAATATTAAATTCTACGTCTTTTTGATGAAGATCCGCGATAACTCTTTTTATCGATCTTGTGCTTGCTTTATACGTTGTCGAATCATTTGGATCTTTTACGTAGTCATGCGTACTAATTACGGTCCCAACAACGCTGCTTCTCCCACCTCGTCCCAAAGATAATTTGGAGAATGACACTTTCGTCCATACAACGCCTCAAATGGAGCCATACCTATACTTGCTTGATAACTATTGTTGTAGGAGAATTCCACCGATGGCAAAAGTACTTATCCCAACTTCCTTTAAAATCTAGGACACAAAGTCTTAATAAATCTTCAAGGGTTTGAATAGTCCTCTCGATTTTCTGTCCGCTTTGAGGATGGTATCTTAATCAATCAGAATCCGTGCCCATAGCTTTACGCAGCTAACCCAAAATCGTGAAGTGAATCTTGGGTCACGATCCAAACTATGGATATCGGCATGCCATGCAATCTCACAATCTCATTCACGTATACGCGAGCAAGACGTTCAAGGAATAAGTCTCACGTGTCGGTAAGAAATGGACGGACTTGGTTAATCTATCAACAATAACCCAAATCGCATCAATGCCTTGAGAAACTTTGGGAAGACCTGTAACGAAATCCATAGTAATGTGTTCCCACTTCCATTTCGGAATCTCAAGTGGTTGAAATGGACCCTTTGGCACTTGATGCTCCGCCTTTACACGTTGACAAGTTAAACACCTCGAGATAAACTCCGCGATCTCTCTCTTCATATTGTTCCACCAAAATGTATGTCGAATATCGTGATACATTTTGGTACTCCCAAGATGGATTGCAAACGGGGTGTTGTGTGCCTCCATCATGATTCTATGCTTCAAGTCAGAATCGTTAGGAACACAAAGTCTTGAGTTGAATCTAAGTATTCATTCTTCATTGATTCTCGCTTCGAATAGCTCCTTCTTGCTTTCTTCTTCATAATGCGTATCGGCTCCGGTCCGTAGCTTGAAAGCAATTTTTAACTTTATCGATTAAAATCGGTTCTACTCAGATATTCGCCATCATCATGTGGGTCCTGAGTCTTTAATTCTACCTTCATCCTTTGCAAGTCATACAGAATGGGCCTTTGCATTAACAATATCGCTTTTCGTACTCGCGATATGATCTTCTACTCAATCGCGCCACCTCTACGTTCGCTTTTCGAGGATGATATTGAATAGTGTGATCATAATCTTTCAATAGTTCAAGCCAACGTCGCTCTTTGCATGTTGAGTTCTTTTTGGGTGAAGAAATATTTGAGGCTTTTATGGTGCATATAAATCTCCACTTTCTCCCCATACAAGTAGTGTCTCCAAATTTTCAACGTGAATCATTGCGCTTAACTCTAGATCATGTAGTAGGATAATTCCTCTCATTTTTTTTTGAGTTGTCGTGAGGCATAGGCTATGACTTTCCCATGTTGCATGAGAACGCATCCTAACCCTTTGCCTGAAGCATCGCTGTATATAACAAATCCATCCGTACCAGATGGTATTGCCAGAATAGGTGCCGAAATGAGTCTCCTCTTGAGCTCTTGGAAACTCTTCTCGCATTCCTCGCTCCATACAAATTTTGTATCTTTTCGAGTGAACTGAGTGAACGGAGTAGAGATTAGAGAAAATCTTTCCACGAATCTCCGATAATAACTAGCTAAGCCCAGAAAGCTACGCACTTTAGTCACCGACTTTGGTTGCTCCTAACTTTGTACTGCTTCAATCTTCACCGGGTCGACAGATACTCTATGTTTTGACACCACGTGCCCAAGGAATGCTACTTCCTCAAGCCAGAACTCGCATTTCTTCAGCTTGGCATAAAGTTTGTTTTCACGAAGCCTTTCAAGTATCAGCTTCAAATGGTGCTCATGATCTTCACGGCTTTTGGAATAGATGAAGATGTCATCAATAACGACAACAACAAACTGATCCTAATATTCCTTGAATACACGGTTCATCATATCCATGAAAGCAGCAGGAGCATTAGTCAATCCAAAAGACATGACTAAGAATTCATAATGCCCGTACCAAGTTCGAAGGCGGTCTTTGGAATATCCTCGCTTTTTAATCTTCAAATTGATGATATCCGAACGAAGATCGATCTTTGAAAAGAATTGTGCTCCTACGCAATCGGTCGAACATGTCATCAATGCGAGGTAGCGGATACCTATTCTTGATGGTGACATGGTTTAATTCTCAGTAGTCAATACAAAGTCGCATACTCCCGCTTTTTCTTCTTTAAGAATAAAACAAGAGTCACCCCAAGGAGATGTACTAGGGCGAATGAAACCTATGTCTAACAATTCTGTGTTGGACTTTTAACTCCCGGTTCAATAGGAGCCATTCGATATGGGGTTTTAGAAATGGGTTTTGTACCTTACCAAGGTCAATAAAGAATTCAACATCACGCTCGGGGTAGACCGGAAAGTTCTTCAGAAATACATCGAAAATTCTCTAACAATGTAAATATTATTCAAATCGACTTGTCTTTGTTCAAATCCATAACATGGGCTAAGAAAGCTTGACATCCATTTTTAATAAATGAATAGCTTTATGGCTTGATATGATAGTGACCCGATTTTAGTGGTTTAGTTGTTTGAATTAAGTATGACAGTTGGTTAGGAATATGAAAAAAACTATGACCTTACGAAAACAATCAATTTTGGCATGATGAGTGGTTAACCAATCAATTCCTAAAATCACATCAAAAGCAAGTATCTTTAAAGATATAAGATCAACAGGTAATGTGATAGTGCCAACTTGGATCATGCAAGATTTATAAACTGTAAATGTAACGAAGGTTTCACCCAACGGAGTTTCAACAGATAAGTCAAAGTCCAATTTCTCCGGAGTCAAGTTTAAACGTTGAGCACAAGCAGGAGAGATAAAAGAATGGGTAGAACCGGTATCTAGTAAGGTATAAACTTCGCAAGAGTTCAAGATTAGCTTACCCGTAATCACCTCGTTAAGGTTCCTCGCGTTTTGGCCGATCGCGACAAACGCTTCTTCCAAGAACCGCCGATTTTGACTTATCCGGATGACCCTTGAGTCACCATCCCGTTGAACTTGGTTTTGCTACGAGAATAATCCCGAGCTATGTGGCCTTCCTTTATACTGATTGTAACATACCTTGGATTGTTGTGGACGGTTTGAATGATATGTCCTCTTTCCCGCATTTGTAACATCTAACCTGGCAAGTACTCTCCTCCCCCTAGAATTTGTTGTTGGTCTTTGGTCTTTATTGTTAATGTCTTCCCATTATTTTTGAATCTCCTCTTTCTGAAATTTCCACTTGACTCACCTCTCCTATTATCATGGCCACGATTGTAAGACCCCAAATTATTAATAAATGAAATTTATTCTTCTCTATTAGTTATTTTGAAATAGTAAGGGTTGATTTGATTAATGTGGATAGTTATGGGTAAAATACGCAAATATTTCGAATAAGCAAGTGGTTATAAAATATTCATTATCGTCGGGGAATATTAGTTTGGTCGTGGAATATTAAATCGCTGTCGGGGAATATTCGTATGCTGACGGTATGCAAAGATTTTATGGGCCCCATAACTGAAAGCGATGGATGAAGAAAACGACAAATATAAGTTGTTTATAAATAACTGTGCAGTAGTTATTCTGAGATTATCACCGTTGGAATACGGATGGTTAAAACACACTAATACGCGTTGTTGAACAAGAAGATACGGTATTGCACCAATTATTGATTCTACGTGAAGGCACTACTCAATAATTGTTACAATGAATTACCGTCAATATTTTATTTTATTGATTCAATAATTCTTGCATTGATATTTTATATTAACATTGTTGTTTCAATAAATTGTCATTACACAAGATTTTCCATTATCTAGACAATAATTCATATTATCTCGAGTAATATTATTGGATAACATTATTGGCAATGTCTAGAAAGTTTTGTCTAAGGAGAGGTTTGGTCACCTAATTGCGGCCAAAAGTAGTGAGAGATCCTTATTGGAAAGCCCCTTTCTCGAGAACGGCTTGGTTGCCATCTTGTGATTCTCAGTAATATTATTTGTGAATAATTAATTATTGATTTATATGATGAGAAAAATATTGATTTTATGTGGATATAGATGGAGAAAATTTTTAATGTGACAATTGTTGAAAATTAATATTTTATCTTTTTACGATAAAATAATTCATTTAAATATATTATTTTAATAATATATTAACGGTGATATTTTTATAATGAATGTGGGATATATGAGTATATGAGGAGGAAGAGTATTTTTGTGGAATTAAATGTTTAACACATATTTTGTGTGTTGGTGGACACAATTATTGACCGAAATTTGATTATAGCATGTAAAATCGTCCGTTTGTGGATTTTGGTCAATTTCTGTTTGGAATTTGGAAAAACTTTCTTCTGCAAAGTTGTAGAGAATTGAATTTCCTATAAAAATTTGCGAGATTCGAATTTTATGATAAAAGGGCTATTTATTATGAATTATTGAAGTTCCGAAGTTCTAAAATAATTGCTTTTTGGAAGTTTAAAATATTTTTAATTATAAAAACGTTTTTTTTTATTTTTGAAACTCATTTAACATGTGATTAGGAGGCTGAATTTAGATTGTTAGTGTGCGTATGAAGTTGTGGAAAAATTATAATATTAATTTATTAAATTTTCTACTTTGGTGTTCTAAAGATTTTCCTATAAATAGGTGCTTAGGTTAGAATTGAAAATCACACCGTAAATCTGAAGTTTTTCTCTCTATATTATCGAGCGTATTCTTGTGAGTATTTTGTGTATACTTTGAGTATTGCTATACTGGTGGAAGTTCAAGTCATAGCTTATATCCTGTTTCAACTGTAAGTATCTTGTCTTTCGAGGTAAGAGATGTTATTTTATTCAAAATGATATTATTTCGCAATATCATTATGCCAAAATATTGGTTGGAAATTTTATCAAATTTGGAACTTTTTCATGTCGGGGTTACTATTCATGAGTTACTATTCATGAGTTACTATTCACGAGTTCTTATTCACGAGTACTATTCACGGGCGCGATGATATTTTTTTGGTAAATTTCTATCTTTTGGTGTCTGAAGTTACTATTCACGTATACTGCACTATTCACCTAAAAAATGAAATTTCTTCTTTTTGTCCAAAATATCTATTCGGATACTAGCTTTGATTGTATCCATGTTTTGATCATTCTTGAATTTTACTCCACTCGATTACTTATGAAGTATTTTTGAACTTGGATTGTTTAAAATACTGAATCCTTAATATTTGTTCTTTTGTTTCACCGGATTCGTTTCCTTTAAAATATTTTTCATCATCCTCGACCCTAAATGATGATATTATTGAATATCTTTGGCTGCGATGCAAAGATGAATGATTTCTTGATGAATATCTTTGGCCCGTAGTGCAAAAGATGAATAGGTGTTGAGATGAACATGACCGATCGATTAATATCTTTGGCTCAGTAGTATAAAGATGAATGTGTTTTAGATGAACATGACCAATCGATGAATATCTTTGGCACAGAAGTGCAAAGATGAATATTTGATTCGGATATATATTGATTGATGTTACAGGGATAAAATATCGACGATGAACTTTTAAATTCATATATAGAAGATAGTAGTTTGCATTCTCTACTTAACTCTTCTAATGAATTATTATTTCATTGCGCGAAGATTGATTTAAAATTGGTTGTCTATTGTATTCTATTAGATTTTTCCTGTTGGAGACTAACGATAATTTGTTGTATATTATCTTAGTCATAATATTCTTTATCGGGCTAGTTGAGCTCACCTTTTCCTTTTGTTCCATTTTTCTTCTCGGGAGGCGAGAATGTAATGAGTACTAGTCGGGGGTATGGAATGAAGGTTCTAGAGAGTTGTTTAGTAATCCTCACCATTTTATAAAATAATGTATCAATAATTATGATGGAGATTTATTTGCGTGTGGATATTGTCTAGATGGCAATATCTCGTATTTAAACTCACAGTTTATATGTTGTAATAATAAAGTTGTAGTTATTTACATACCATGTATTTGGCAACTTCGAAATGGGTTGGATGGAATGGACCTATTTTGGGGCGTCCACGGTTGGTATCGAGCTTAGGGATATGATCTTTGGCGGAGATCGGGGAATAGAACTAGGAGGGAGAGAGACGAGTAAATCCTTCGCCATTGTGTCCTACCTAAGCTTATTTGTTAGTTGGTTAGTATATAGGGATATTATGTGATATATTGATTTCCTTAATTAACCCTTGTTTTATGACAAGATTTGAGAATGTCGATCGAGAATATTAATAGTGGAGTAAATGAGACCGTGGAGATGCTGTCTTTACCAACGAGGAGAACGTGTAACAGTGGGCAATGTACCTCTCATGAACAACACCACCGCGAGATGATGAACGAGGGGATGTTTAGAAGCTTTTTGCGATTCATGCAAAATCGAATTTAGGAGACTCGTGTTCAAAATACAGGAGGAAATGATAGCAATTCACGGGTGGTCACAAACACAGCGAGTTCAAAGAGTTGGGACCACGAGTGCAGGGGGAAAGCCGGATCCGATTAAAGGCGAGACGTGGGTCAAACAAATTACCAAGATATTCGATGTCTTGGGATGCACGGAGGAAACGAAAGTTCCATTCGCTACTTTTATGTTCCGTAACGAGGCAGATTCTTGGTGGGAATCAGAAGCGTACCCATCCAAACTTTTCGGCGATGTCATGGGAGAGCGTTTGAAACAGTTCAATGACAAGTACTTCCCCGAAAGTATTAAATCATATGAAGGAAGTGGAGTTTATTAGATCGAGCGAAATAACATGGCGGTGTCCCATCTGACGGCGAAGTTCATGGAGTTATCGAGTTTGCACCTCATTTGGTGGAGAATGAGGAACGATGACGCGGATGTTTACGAGAGGTTTGAAACCCGACATACGTCGATATCTCATTTCTCATAAATTTTCTCTCTATTCAAATGTTGTCAATAGGGCTCATTGTTAGAAGCGAGATAACGAAATACGTTCAACCGAGGGACCATAACCGAGGATTATATCAAGATAGCGATCATCGAATAACGATAACTAGCGGAGAAAGAAGAATACGGACAAAAGCGGTAACCACTTTGGGTGGTAATCGTGGCCATGAAAATAGAAGAAGCGAGTCGGGAGGAGATTTTAAAAGAGGAGATTCAACAACGACCATGTGAAGACGTCGGCGCCCGAGTAAATCCGGTTTCAAGGGAGGAGAAAGACCACCGGTCGTATGTTACAAATCGGGGAAGAGGGACATATCATTGAAACTACCCACAACAGTTTAAGGTATGCTATAATTATGGAAAAGAAGGACATATCACTCGAGATTATGCGCAGATCAAAACCCGATCCAATGGGAATGGTGACTCAAAAGGATGTCCCGAAAAGTCAAAGTCAATCGGTTCTGGAAGAGCGTTTGTCGTGGCCCGGTTAAAATGCGAGAACCCGAACGGTTAACACGGTTAGTTAATTATAAATTCTTGCAAAGTTTATACCTTACTAGATACTGGGATTCTACCCATTCTTTTATCTCTCTTGCTTGCGCTCAACGTTTGAACTTGACTACGGAGAAATTAGACTTTGACCTATTTATGGAGACTCAGTTAGAGAAACTTTCATTACATCCGTTGTTTAGAAATCTTGCTTGATTCAGTTGGCACTATCACATTACTTGTTAACCTTATTTCTATAGAGATATTTGCTTTTGATGTGATTTTAAGGTTAACTACTCATCATGCCGAAAATTGATTACTTTCATAAGGTTGTTAGTTTTCATATTCCTAAGCAACTTTGTTATTCAATTCCAAAGAATCAAACCATTGTAGTCAAACATTTTCATATCAAGCCATGAAGTCATTCGTTTATTACGGATGTCAAGTTTTCTTAGTCCATGTTATAGATTTGAATAAAGACACGTAAGATTTAAATAATATTCCTGTTGTTATTGATTTTTCCTGATGTATTTCATGAAGAATTTCTTGGCTTACTCCCAAAGCCCGATATTAAATTTTGTATCGATTTTGAACCCTAGACAAAACTCATTTCTAAAATCTCATATCGAATGGCTCTATTGAACTTCGTGAGTTAAAAATTTAACTATAAATTTGGTACCGAGCCTTTATCCGGTGACTTCTTTTGGAATTCACCGCCGCATTCTCCGTAGGGGACACCATATTCGATGCGATAGTAAACCGATAGGTGTCATTGTAACGTCTTATCCTAGGTTGGGATATGAGTCACGATTGAGAACAACCTAAGTCGGTAATCGAAATACGTAGCTTTCTGAGGCTTAGTTGGTTATTATCGGAGATTCGTTGAAGGATATTCTCGAATCGCTATTCCATTAACGCAAATGACTCGTAGAGATACAAAATTTCGAATGGAGCAAGGAATGTGGGAAGAGCTTGAAAAACTCAAGAGGAGACTCATTTCAAAGACATGTTCGACCATGCCATCCCGGAAAAGTGAACGTGGTAGCTAACGTGTTGAGTAGAAGATCGTGATACAAGTCACGAAGTACGATATTGTCAAAGACTCATTTCAGTATAATTTACAAATAATAGAGATGGAGATAAAACTCTAGGTACCCACGACTTTAATCGATAAAGTTAAAGTCGCTCAAGTAATGAGACACAGAGTTGATGAATATGAAGAAGAAGATCAAGAAGTCGTTATTCCAAAAGCGAGAATCGGTGAGGTGAGGAAAGCTCAAACCTTCGATTTATTAATCCATTTGAAATTCTCGATCGAATAGGAACTGTGGCCTATAGACTCGCTTTTACACGCCAAGTATGACGGCGTGTTCATAACGCTTTTTCACGTATCGATGTTACGTAAATATGTGGACGACTGAACCACGTCATTGATTTAGACCGGACGAGATAAAGAAGACTTAACGTGACGAGGAGGTATCATCACAAGATCTTGGATAGGAAAGAACATGTCCTATGTCTTGGGGTTATACCACAAGTTAAAGTTTTGTGGAGAAACCATGCTATTGAGGAAATGACCTAGCGGTTGGAAACGGAAATGAAAGCGAGGTATTCTCATCTTTTGAAACACCAGTATCGTCGTCAATTTCGAGGACTTAAATTTCGTAAGGAGGGAGGTTGTAGACCCCAAATTATTAATAAATGAAATTTATTTTTCTCTATTGTTATTTTGAAATAGTAAGGGTTGATTTGATTAATGTGGATAGTTATGGGTAAAATCACGCAAATATTTCGAATAAGTAAGTGGTTATAAAATATTCATTATTGTTTGGGAATATTCGTTTGGTGGTCGTGGAATATTCAATCGCTTTGGGAATATTAAATGCGACGGCGTAGTCTTTGTGGGCCCCATAACTGAAAGCGATTGGATGAAGAAAATGACAAATATAAGTTGTTTATAAATAACGGCGTAGTTATTCTGAGTTATCTTGTTGGAATACCCTTGGTTAAAACACACTAATACGCTGCGTTGTTGAACAAGAAGATACTGCGATTGCACCAATTATTGATTCTTACGTAAAGAAGGCACTACTCAATAATTGTTACGATAATTCTTGCTCAATATTTTATTTTATTGATTCAATAATTCTTTGCATTGATATTTTATATTGTCATTGTTTCAATAAATTGTCATTACACAAGATTTTTCATTATCTCAGACAATAATTCATATTATCCGAGTAATATTATTGGATAACATTATTGGCAATGTCTAGAAAGTTCGTAAGAAGAGGTTTGGTCACCTAATTGCAAGCGCCCAATGAGGAGAGATCCTTATTGAAAGCCCCTCTTTCTCACAGAGGCAGATGCAGTTGCAAGATCTTGTGATCTGTAATATTATTTGTGAATAATTAATTATTGATTTATATGATGAGGAAAATATTGATTTTATGTGGATATAGATGGAGAAAATTTTTAATGTGACAATTGTTGAAAATTAATATTTTATCTTTTTCGATAAAATAATTCATTTAAATATATTATTTTAATAATATATTAATTGGTGATATTTTATAATGAATGTGGGATATATGAGTATATGAGGAGGAAGAGTATTTTGTGGAATTAAATGTTTAACATATATTTTGTGTGTTGGTGGACACAATTATTGATCAAATTTGATTATAGCATGTAAAATCGTCCGTTTGTGGATTTCTTTGTCAATTTACATTTGGAATTTGGAAAAACTTTCTTCTCAGTAAAGTTGTAGAGAATTGAATTTTCTATAAAAAATCGCGAGATTCAATTTTATGATAAAAGGGCTATTTATTATGAATTATTGAAGTTCAAGTTCAAAATAATTGCTTTTGGAAGTTTAAAATATTTTGATTACAAAAACGTTTTTTTCATTTTGAAACTCATTTAACATGTGATTAGGAGGCTGAATTTAGATTGTTAGTGTGCATATGTAGTTGTGGAAAAATTATAATATTAATTTATTAAATTTTCTACTTTGGTGTTCTAAGCATTTTCCTATAAATAGGGTGCTTAGGTTAGAATTGAAAATCACACCAAATCAAGTTTTTCTCTCTATATTATCGAAGCGTATTCTTGTGAGTATTTTGTGTATACTTTGAGTATTGCTATACTGGTGCAAGTTCAAGTCATAGCCTATATCCTGGTGTTTTCAACTAGAAGTCTTGTCTTTCGAGGTAAGGGATGTTATTTTATTCAAAAATGATATTATTTCTTCAATATCATTATCTTAAAATATTGGTTGGAAATTTTTATCAAATTTAAAACTTTTTCATGTCGGGATTACTATTCATGAGTTACTATTCATGAGTTACTATTCACGAGTACTATTCACGAAGCGTGATGATGTTTTTTTGGGAAATTTCTATCTTTTGGTGTCTGAGATTACTATTCACATATACAACACTATTCACGAATACTAAGACTATTCAATTTAAAAATAAAATTTCTTCTTTTGTCCAAAATATCTATTCTGGATACTAGCTTTGATTGTATCCATGTTTTGATCATTCTTGAATTTTACTCCACTCGATTACTTATGAAGTATTTTTGAACTTGGATTGTTTAAAATACAAAATGTAAGACCTCAAATTTTAAATAAAAAGGAATTTCCTTTATTTTGAAATAGTAAGGGTTGATTTGATTAATGTGGATAGTTAAGGGTTAAATACGCAAATATTTTTCAAATAAGCAAGTGGTTATAAAATATTCATTGTTGTTGTTGGAATATTCGTTTGGTCGTGGAATATTCAGATCATTTGGAATATTCAATGCATTTACCACAAAATGCCATGTGTGGGCCCCATAACTGAAAGCGATTGGATGAAGAAAACGACTAATATAAGTTGTTTTTAAATAACTACAGCAGTTGTTGCCATTGCATCATTGCTGAATACCTCGGGTTAAAACACACTAATACGCCGCTGTCGAACAAGAAGATACCAGATTGCACCAATTATTGATTCTTACGTAAGAAGGCACTACTCAATAATGGTTACGATAATTACCGCTCAAAGATTTTATCGAGTTAATAATTGTCAAGCGTTGATATTTTATATCATTGTTGTTTCAATAATTGTCATTACACAAAGATCTTTCATTATCGGCAATAATTCATATTATCTCTAATATTATTAGATAACATTATTGGCAATGTCTAGAAAGTTCTCGCCTAAGGAGAGGTTTTGGTCATCTAATCGCGGCGCCAAAGTTAAGAAATTCTTATCGAAAGCCCCTCTTCCTGAGAACCGCACTCGTTGTCAATATTGTGATTCGTAATATTATTTGTGAATAATTAATTATTGATTTATATGATGAGGAAAATATTGATTTTATGTGGATATAGATGGAGAAAATTTTTAAATGACAATTGTTGAAAATTAATATTTTATCTTTTTCCGATAAAATATTCATTTAAATATATTATTTTAATAATATATTAATTAAGATATTTTTTACAATGAATGTGGGATATATGAGTATATGAGGAGGAAGAGTATTTTTGTGGCATTAAATGTTTAACACATGTTTTGTGTGTCAGGTGGACACAATTATCGAATCAAATTTGATTATAAACAGTAAAATCGCCTGCTTGTGGATTTCGGTCGATTTTTGTTTGGAATTTGGAAAACTTTCTTCTGCAAAGTTGTAGAGAATTGAATTTCCTATAAAACTCATGAGATTCAATTTTCTGATGAAAGGGCTATTTATTATGAATTATTGAAGTTCAAGTTCAAATAATTGATTTTGGGAGTTTAAATTATTTTGTTTAAGAAAAACGTTTTTGTATTTTTTTGGACATCATTAACATGTGTGGCTGGTGTTTTGACCAAAAGGTGGGCTAAGGAAAATTTGTATAATTATATTAATATTATATTAAATTTTCTGCTTTGGTGTTCTAAAGATTTTCCTATAAATAGGTGCTTAGGTTAGAATTGAAAATCACACCGTAAACCCAAGTTTTCTCTATTTCTCTCTCTGATATTTTGAGCGATTCTTGTGAGTATTTTGAGTATACTTTGAGTATTGCTAGACGATTGCAAGTTCCTTCAAAGACTATACCCTTTATTCTAGCTGTAAGACCGATCTTCGAGGTAAGTGATATTATTTTTTTCAGTAATGATATTATTTCTTCAATATCATTATATGTCAAATATTGATCCAAGTTTTATCAAATTTGGAACTTTTTCATGTCTGGGTTACTATTCATGGGTTACTATTCACGAGTTACTATTCACGAGTTACTATTCATGAGTTACTATTCACGAAGTTACTATTCACGTAGTACTATTTCATTTCTACGTGAAGATGTTTTTTTGTGGAATTTCTATCTTTTGTGTTCTGAGTTACTATTCACGATATCGACACTATTCACGATACTAATGACTATTCACGATATCTGCATTCTATTCAATCAAAAAAATAAAATTTCTTCTTTTCGTCTAAAACATCTATTCTAGATACTAACTTTCGATTGATCCATGTTTTGATCATTCTTGAATTTTACACCACTATGATTATCTTTGAGGTATTGTTGGACGGATATAAAACAAAGTACGAATCCTTAATCCTTAATCCTTGTCATTTTGTTTCACCGGATTCGCTTTTTAAAAATATTTTTTCATCATCCTCGCCTTAAATGATGATATTATTGAATATCTTTGGCCCAGTAGTGCAAAGATGAATGATTTCAAGAATATCTTTGGCCCAGAGTGCAAAGATGAATGATTTCGAAGAATATCTTTGGCACCAGAAGTCACAAAGATGAACAGTGTTGAGATGAATACGACTGATTGATTAATATCTTTGGCCCAGAGGTGCAAAGATGAACAGTGTTTAAATGAATACGACTAATCGATGAATATCTTTGGCCAGTAGTGCAAAGATGAATATTTGATTCCGTATGTATATTGATTGATGTTACAGGATAAAATATTGATGATGGACCGTTAAATTCATAGATTATAGTAGATTTCATTCTCTCACGAACTCTTCTATGAATTATTATTTCACCACGAATATTGATCCGAAACTTGTTGCCTATCAGTATTCTATCGATTTTTCCTCGTCAAGACTAACGATAATTTGTTGTATATTATCTTAGTCATAATATTCTTTATCGGGCTAGTTGAGCTCACCCTTTTCCTTGTTGTTCCATTTTTCTTCTCGTGAGGCGAGAATATAATGCGAGTATGAGTCTGGGTAAAATGGAATGAAGGTTTTAGAAAGGATTGTTTAGTAGTCCTCACCATTTTTGCAAAATGATGTATCAATAAATGTGATGAGGATTTATTTGAGTATAGATATTATCTGAAGATAATATTTGTATTCAAACTCACGCTTTTATCGTTGTTGTAATAATAAAGTTGTAGTTGTTTTTTCGCACTCATGTATTCATGCACTCGAACGGGTGTCAGTATATACCTATTTTGGGGCGCCACAATGGTATCGTAGCTTAGGATATGATCTCCATGGAGATCGGGGAATAGAACTCAGAGGGAGAGACGAGTAAATCCTTCGCTAAGTGTGTCCTACCTAAGCTTATTTGTTAGTCGGTCAAGATATAGGGATATTATGTGATATATCGATTTCCTTAATTAACCCTTATTTTATGATGATTTGAGAATGTCGAATCGAGAATATTAATAAAGGAGTAAATGAGACCGTGGAGATGCCTCAGACTCACCAACGAGGAGAACGCGGCAACAGCTCGGGCAATGTTCCTCCCGTGAACAACACCACCGAAAGCGTATGATGAACGAGGGGATGTTTAGAAGCTTTTTGCGGTTCATGCAAAATCGCATTTAGGAGACTCGTGTTCAAAATACAGAGGAAATGATAGCAATTCACGAGTGGTCACAAACAAGCAGCTTCAAAGAGTCAGGACCACCGTAATTCTGGGAAAGCTTGATCCGACACAAGCGAGACGTGGTCAAACAAATTACCAAGATATTCATGTCTGGGATGCACGGAGGAACAGAAAGTTCCATTCGCCACCTTTTATGTTCCGTATGAGGCAGACATCGGTGGAATCAGGAAGCGACTCATCCAAATTTCGCACTCAAAGATGCATGGGAGACGTTTTCAGAAATAGCCTCAATGACAAGTACTTCCCGAAAGTATTCACATACGAAGGAAGTGGAGTTTATTAGACTAGAGCAGTAATAACAATGACGCAATTTGTCCCAAAGACGAGGCGGTTCATGAGTTATCCGTGTTCGCACCTCATTTGGTGGAGAATGAGGAACGATGACGCGGATGTTTCGAGAGGTTTGAAACCCGACATACGCCAAGATCTCATTTCTCATAAATTTTCTCTATTCGGATGTTGTCAATGGCTCAGCTTGTTAGAAGCGAGATAACGAGTACGCTCAACCGAGGGACCATAACCAGATCATACCGAAGATAGCAAATATCGTAATAACGATAACCAAATGGAGAAAGAAGAATACGTATTAAAGGCTGAACCACTCCGTGGTAATCGTATGCATGAAAATAGAAGAAGCGAAGCCTGGAGGAGATTTTAAAAGAGGAGATTCAACAACCACCACGTGAAGACGCCAAATACAATAAGAAGTTTTTTTATGGAGGAGAACGACCACCTATCAGATATGTTACAAATGCGGAAAGAGGGACATATCACCAAACCGCCCACAACAGCTTTAAGGTATGCTATAATTGTGGAAAGGAAGGACATATCGCTTCGAGATCAGACGCAGAAGAAACCTAGTTCAATGGGGATTTGACTCAAAAGATCGTCCCCTGTAAAAGTCAAAGTCAACGATTCCGGAAGAGCGCTTGTCGTGACCGGTCATTAAAATGCAAGGAACCCGAACGGTTAGTACGCACGTTATTCAATTATAAATTTCATGCTAAGTATATACCTTACTAGATACTCTGGTTCTACCCATTCTTTATCTCTTATCACTTGCGCCAACGCTTAAACTTGACCGAGAAATTAGACTTTGACCTATCTCGTGGAAACTCCGCTAGAGAAACTTTCATCACATCCACCGCTTATAAATCTTGCTTGATTCAGTCAGCACTATCACATTACCTCGTTAACCTTATTTCTATAGAGATATTTGTTTTTGATGTGATTTTAAGGTTAACTACTCATCATGCCAAATTGATTGCTTTTCGTAAGGTCATTAGTTTTCATATTCCTAAGCAACCCGTTATTCAATTCAAGCAATCAAACCATTGTAGAATCAAACATTTTCATATCAAGCCATGAAGTCATTCGCTTATTACTTGATGTCAAGTTTTCTTAGTCCATGTTATGGATTTGAATAAAGACACGCCGATTTGAATAATATTCTTGTTGTTATTAATTTTTCCGACGATTTTCTCAAGAATTTCGCTTACTCCCAAAGCCTCGATATTAAATTTTGTATCGACTTTGAACCCTAGAGAAAAACTCATTTCTAAAATCTCATATCGAATGGCTCCTATTCAACTTCGTGAGTTAAAATTCAACTATAGAATTTGGTACCGAGCCTTTATCTTGTGACTTCCTTTGTAGAATTCACCTGCTTTACACTCTCCGTAGGGATGCCATATTCGTATGATAGTAAATCGATAGGTGTCATTGTGGACGTACATCCAAGATCGGGATACGAGTCACAATTGAGAGCAACTTAAGTCAAGAATCTAAATACGTAGCTTTCAGGCTTAGTTGGATATTATCTGAGATTCGTTGAAGGATATTCTCAATCGCTATTCCGCTAACTTAAATCGACTTTGAAAAGATACAAAATTGCATGGAGCGAGGGAATGCGAGAAGATTTTCCAAGAGCTCAAGAGGCGATTCATTTCTTTATATATATTCTAACCATACCATCTCGAAAAGCGAAACGGAAGAATGACGCTACGAAAGAGTAAAGATCATATGCGGAACGAAAAGGCGATGATGTCAAGTATACGACAGAGCCAACTTTAATAGAAAAGTTAAGATCGCTCAAAGCCAATCGAATCTTGAGTCGATGCGTAAGAAAGAAACAAGAAGGAGCTATTCCTAAGCGAGAATCGATGAAGAAGGAATACTTCGAGTCCACTCTAGACTTTGTGTTCCTAACGACTGATTTGAAGTACAAGATTATGATGGAGGCAATATAATACGCCATTTGCAATCCATCTCGGGAGTACCAAAATGTATTATGATCTTCAACATACATTTTGGTGGAGCAATAATAGGAGAGAGATCGCAAAGTTTATCTCGATGTGTTTAACTCACAACGTGTAAAGGCGAGCATCTTGTACCTAAGGGTCCGCCAGAAACCACTTGAGATTTTGAAATGGAAGTGGAAACACATTACTACCCTATTTCATTACTAATCTTCCCACGGTTTCAAGGCATCAATGCTATTTGGGTTATTGTTGATAGATTAACTAAGTTCCGCTTATTTTCTACCGATACGAGAGACTTATTCCTTGAACGCCTTTCTCGTATGTACGTAAATGAGATTGTGAGATCGCATGGCATGCCAAGATCCATAGTTTTAATCGTGACCCAAGATTCACTTCATGATTTTGGGTTAGTTTGTAAAGCTATGGACATCGAATTTACTATTCTGGCTGGTATACCATCCTCAAACCATGGGCAATCGAAAGGACTACTCAAACTTCAAGATATATTAAAACTCAGGTCCTAGATTTCAAAGGAAGTTGATAAGTACTTGCCATCGTGGAATTCTCATACAACAATAGTTATTAAACAAATATAGGCATGGTTCCATTCAAGCATTATATGGACAAAATGTCGCTTCTCCAATATGTTGGGATGAGGTGGTGAAGCAACATTGTTGGGACCCGAAGTTAAGACGTATGACTAATGATTCGACAACGATACAAATACAAACAAGACAAGATCGACAAAAGAGTTATGCGAAATCTTCATCGAAAGGACGTGGAATTTAGTGTGGGATCATGATTGTCATGCGAGTCGCTCCACGGAAGGGAGTTACAAGATTTGGGAAGAGAGGAAAGCTCAATCCACGATTTATCTATTCCATTTCAAATTCTCGACCGAGTAGGAAATGTAGCCTATAGACTCACAAGCATACTCCGAGTATGTCTCGTGGTTCATAATGTGTTTCACATATCCGCATTTCAGAATATGTGAAAGACCCGAACCACGCTATCGAAAGTTAGAACCCACGAGATAGTCAAGACTTAACGTATGAGGAGGTACCATCAAGATTTTGATAGAAGGAGCATGTCCCCACGCGCAAGAAAGGTTATACCACAAGTTAAAGTTTTGTGGAGGAATCATGCTATAGAGGAAATGACCGGAATTGAAAACGAAAATGAAAGCGAGGTATCCTCACCTTTTCAAAACACTGTGTACGTACGCCAATTTCGAGGACGAAATTTCATAAGGAGGGAGGTCAGAAGACCTCAAATTTTTAAATAAAAAGGAATTTCTTTTATTTTGAAATAGTAAGGGTTGATTTGATTAATGTGGATAGTTAAGGGTTAAATACGCAAATATTTCAAAATAAGCAAGTGGTTATAAAATATTCATTGTTGTTTGGGAATATTCGTTTGGTCGTGGAATATTCAGATCGCTCAGGGAATATTCGTATTTACAAGCAAGGTACCATGTGTGGGCCCTATAACTAAAGCGATTGGATGAAGAAAACGACAAATATAAGTTGTTTTTAAATAATCTGCAGAAGTTGTCAAGCCAAGTATCATGGAATAATAATTCCGGTGGTTAAAACACACTAATACGCTTGTCGAACAAGAAGATACCAGATTGCACCAAATTATTGATTCTTACGTAAGCAGGCACTACTCAATAATGGTTACGTGAATTATCGCTCAAAGATTTTATCGAGTTAATAATTGTCATATTGATATTTTATATCATTGTTGTTTCAATAATTGTCATTACACAATCTTTCATTATCGGCTAATAATTCATATTATCTCTAATAATATTATTAGATAACATTATTGGCAATGTCTAGAAAGTTCGCTTAAGGAGAGGTTTGGTCATCTAATCATACGCCAAGAAGAAGAAATTTTATCGAAAGCCCTCTTCCCTAGAACCGCCTCGTCACAATATTGTGATTCTCAGAATATTATTTGTGAATAATTAATTATTGATTTATATGATGAGGAAAATATTGATTTTATGTGGATATAGATGGAGAAAATTTTAAAATGACAATTGTTGAAAATTAATATTTTATCTTTTTCTCGATAAAATAATTCATTTAAATATATTATTTTAATAATATATTAACTATGATATTTTTACAATGAATGTGGGATATATGAGTATATGAGGAGGAAGAGTATTTTGTGGCATTAAATGTTTAATACATGTTTTGTGTGTTGGTGGACACAATTATCGAATCAAATTTGATTATAATTTGTAAAATCGCCTCGCTTGTGGATTTCTTTACCGATTTTGTTTGGAATTTGGAAAACTTTCTTCTGCAAAGTTGTAGAGAATTGAATTTCCTATAAAAACTCAAGAGATTCGAATTTTCTGATGAAAGGGCTATTTATTATGAATTATTGAAGTTCAAGTTCAAATAATTGATTTTTGGGAGTTTAAATTATTTTTGTTTAGAAAACGTTTTTGTATTTTTTTTTGGACATCATTAACATGTGTGGCTGGTGTTTTGACCAAAAGGTGGGCTAAGGAAAATTTGTATAATTATATTAATATTATATTAAATTTTCGCTTGGTGTTCTAAGCATTTTCCTATAAATAAAGTGCTTAGGTTAGAATTGAAAATCACACCGTAAACCCAAGTTTTCTCTATTTCTCTCGATATTTTGAGCGTATTCTTGTGAGTATTTTGAGTATACTTTGAGTATTGCTAGACAAAGGTAAGTTCCTTCAAAGACTATACCCTTGATTCTAAATGTAAGACCGATCTTCGAGGTAAGAATATTATTTTTTTTGTAATGATATTATTTCTTCAATATCATTATGTCAAAATATTGATCCAAGTTTTTATCAAATTTGAAACTTTTTCATGCTCTGGGTTACTATTCATGGGTTACTATTCACGAAGTTACTATTCACGAAGTTACTATTCATGAAGTTACTATTCACGAAGTTACTATTCACGCAGTACTATTCACGGCGTGAAGATGTTTTTTGTGGAATTTCTATCTTTGGTGTCTGAGTTACTATTCACGATATTTACTATTCACGATACTTTAGACTATTCACGATACTTGCACTATTCAATCAAAAATAAAATTTCTTCTTTTCGTCTAAAAACATCTATTCTAGATACTAACTTTGATCAGATCCATGTTTTGATCATTCTCAATTTTACACCACTATGATTATCTTTGAGGTATTTTGGACATGGATAAAACAAAGTACTAATCTCCTTAATCCTTGCACATTTTGTTTCACCGGATTCGCTTTTTAAAATATTTTTCATCATCCTCACCTTAAATGATGATATTATCAATATCTTTAAATAGAAAGATGAATGATTTCTCAAGAATATCTTCGGCCAGAGTGAGATGAATGATTTCAAGAATATCTTTGGCTCAGAAAAAGATGAACAGTGTTGAGATGAATACGACTGATTGATTAATATCTTTGGCCTGTAGTGCAAAGATGAACAATGTGTTTAAATGAATACGACTAATCGATGAATATCTTTGGCTCAGAGTAAAAGATGAATATTTGATTCCGTATGTATATCGATTGATGTTACAGGATAAAATATTGATGATGGATCATTAAATTCATAGATTATAGTAGATTTCATTCTCACGTAACTCTTCTATGAATTATTATTTCACATGAGAATATTGATCCAAAACTTGTTGCCTATCAGATTCTATCGATTTTTCCTCGTCAAGACTAACGATAATTTGTCAGATATTATCTTAGTCATAATATTCTTTATCAAGCTAGTTGAGCTCACCCTTTTCCTCATTGTTCCATTTTTCTTCTCGTGAGGCGAGAATATACGAATGTAAGTAGCAGTGCCTGGTATGGAATGAAGGTTTTAGAAAGGATTGTTTAGTAGTCCTCACCATTTTTGCAAAATGATGTATCAATAAATGTGATGAGGATTTATTTGAGTATAGATATTATCTAAAGATAATATTTGTATTCAAACTCACAGCTTTACCGTTGTAATAATAAAAAGTTGTAGTTGTTTCGCATCATGTATTTGGCACTCGTAATGGGTGTTGTGTATACCTATTTTGGGGGCGCACAATGTTCAACAAATCATTAATATTTGTTCTTTTGTTTCACCGGATTCGCTTTCCTTTAAAATATTTTTCATCATCCTCGGTCTAAATGATGATATTATCAATATCTTTGGCCCCCAGAAGCAAAAGATAAATGATTTCTTGATGAATATCTTTGGCTTTGTGGTGCAAAGATGAACAGTGTTGAGATGAACATAACGATCGATCGATTAATATCTTTGGCTTCAGTAGTGCAAAGATGAGCAGTGTTTAGATGAACATGACCAATCGATGAATATCTTTGGCACAGAGTGCAAAGATGAATATTTGATTCGAGATATATATTGATTGATGTTACAGGGGATAAAATATCGACGATGAACTTTTAAATTCATATATAGAAGATAGTAGTTTGCATTCTCTACTTAACTCTTCTAATGAATTATTATTTCAATATGAAGATTGATTTAAAACCGGGTTGTCTATTGTATTCTATTAGATTTTTCCTGTTGGAGACTAACGATAATTTGTTGTATATTATCTTAGTCATAATATTCTTTTTTCGGGCTAGTTGAGCTCACCCTTTTCCTTTTTGTTCTATTTTTTCTTCTCGGAGAGGCGAGAATGTAGCGAGTACTAGTCGGGTATGGAATGAAGGTTCTAGAGAGAGTTGTTTAGTAGTCCTCACCATTTTTGTAAAATAATGTATCAATAATTATGATGGGGATTTATTTGCGTGTGGATATTGTCTAGATGGCAATATCTATATTTAAACTCACAGTTTATATGTTGTAATAATAAAGTTGTAGTTATTTCTGTACCATGTATTTGGCAACTCAGAATGGGTTGGATGGAATGGACCTATTTTGGGAGCGTTACAACGATGACCACCCGAGTGGTTACTGCCTTTGTTTGTATTTTTCCCTCCTCGTTGGTTATCATCGCTCTGATGACTTCTGTCACCGGTATGACCTTGGTTGTGGTCCCTCGGTTGAACATACTCATTATCTCGCTCTAATAATTGAGCCCTGTTTACAACATCTGAATATAAAGAAAATTTATGAGATATAAGATATTGCCAATCTCTGCTTTTAGACCTCTCGAAACATCCTCGTCATTCGTTCCTCATTTTCGACCAAATGAGGTGCAAACCTGGATAACTCTGCAAACTTCACCTCGTACTGGGACACCGTTATGTTGTTTTGTTCCAGTCTGATAAACTTCATCTCCTTCATATGATGAATACCTTCAGGAAAGTACTTGTCATTGAATAGTTTCAAACGCTTCCCCAAGACATCTTTGAGTGCGGGCTGGTCGATGCGCTTAATGACTCCCACCAAGAATCTCGCCTTTCACCACGGAACATAAAGGTGGCGAATAGAACCTTCTGTTCCTCCGTGCATCCCAAGACATCGAATATCTTGGTAATTTGCTTGACCCACATTTCCGCCATGATCGGATCCGACTTTCCCTTAAATTCTGGTGGTCCCAACTCCTTGAACTACTTGGCTGTGACAAGCCGCGCATTGCTATCATTTCCACCCGTATTTTGTGCACGAGTCTCCCTCGTCTGGTTTTGCATGAACTGCAAAAAGCTCCTAAACATTCCATCATTCATCGTTTGCTCGGTAGTGTTGTTTATAGGAGGAATATTGCCTTCCTGTTGCACGTTCTCCTAGTTTGTAACTAAAGGTTATTCCACGGTCTCATACACTCCATTGTTAACGTTCTCAGCGGATATTCTTAAATACTGCCATAAAACAAGGGTTAATTAAACAAATTAACATATCACATAATATTCCTATATTATGATTGACCAACAAATAAGCTTAGATAAGACACACTAAATAAGGATTTACTCATCTCTCCCTCCTAGTTCTATTCCCGATCTCCGCCAGAGACCATATCCTAAGCTCGATACCAACCGTGACGCCCCCAAAATAGGTATACAACACCCTTTACGAGTCGCCAAATACATGGTACGTAAAGCAAACTACAACTTCAATAATACAATTGTCGTGCAAAATACAACAACACATCTTTGTGAGTTTAAATACAAATATTGTCTTCTGATAATATCCACACGCAAATAAGTCCTCGTTATAATTATTCAAACACTATTTTACGAAATAGTGAGGATCGCTAAAACATCTTTCTAGAACCATCACTCAGCACTCGACTAGTTCTCGCTATGTTCTCACCTCCCGAGAAAATGGAACAAAAAGGAAAAGGTGAGCTCAACTAGCCCAAGAAGAATATTACGACTAAGATAATATACAACAAATTATCGTTAGTCTTCAACAGAAAAAATCTGATAAAATATATTAGCCAACAAGTTTTAGATCAACAATCGCAATGAAACAAGAATCCATTAGAAGAGTCAAGTAGAGAATGAGTTCTACTATCTTCTAAGATTTAAAAGTCCATCATCAATATTTTATCCTCAGAATAACAATCAATATACATCTTTAATCAAATATTCATCTTTTGCCTACAGGGCAAAGATATTCATTTGTATCACCAATTGGTCATGTTCATCTCAACACTGCTCATCTTTGCACTACTGCCAAAGATATTCATCGATTAATCATTTATCTTTTTGCACTACAGTAGAAGATATTTAGTAATATCATCATTTAGACCGAGGATGATGAAAAATATTTTAAAGAAAACGAATCCAGTGAAACGGAAGGACAAATAGTAGGGATTCGTATAACAGTTTATCCAAGATCAATAATACTTCATAAATACCCATTTTTGAAGCAGAATTCAAAAATAAAGATCAAAACATGGATACAATCAAAGATAGTAACCATAATAGACATCTTGGACAAAAAGAAGAAAATTTTATTTTTCATGAATAGTCTTGATTCGTGAATAGTGCAGATATCGTGAATAGTCTTAGTATCGTGAAAAGTAACCCCGACACAAAAAGTTCCAAATTTGATAAAAATTCGATCAATACTTGACATAATGATATTGAAGAAATAATATCATATATGAAGAAAATAACATCCCTTACCTCAAAATATCAAGATTTCGATCTAAATATCGGTATAAGGGTCAAGGAAGGAAACTTGCACCGATGAATAGAAACTCACAAAGTATCTAAATACTCACAAAATACACTCAATAATCTAGAGAGAAGAGAGAAAACTTGTTTCCTGTGTGATTTTCAATTCTAACTTAGCCTTCTCTATTTATAGGAAAATGTTAGCAGACTTGACCAAGAACTTCGATGGCTTTTACCTACTACTATTCCCACCCACCACATTTGAAATAAATTCAGCAGACATTTCTTCACCAACCACAAGTGGGGCCCACTCAATTCTAGAATTTTCCACCAATATCATTTATAAACCTAATTTACGAATCAATCACCTCTTAAAATTTATAACAAATCATACGCTCATTTTAACGGTTCAAAATTTGTGGACATATACTCAACTTATATATGTATAACATACCCTAAAATTACAACGATCCAACGGTCGGATTAAAAATTATAACTCACACAATATATCTCAAAAACACTGGTTTAATTTTCAATACATTCATTCCGACAAAAATACTGATAAAACACCTCAACATTAACTCCTTCATTTTTAACCACAATAAATATATTCAACATTTATATCCATATAAAATAAATATTTCTTTATCATATGAATCAATAATTAATTATTCACAAATAATATTACAGAATCACATTTATGACAACCAGGCCATTCCCAGGAAAGAGGGGGCTTTCGAATAAGAATTTCTCCTTATTGGCGCAATTAGGTGACCAAACCTCTTCTTGATGTAACTTTTAGACATTGCCAATAATGCTATCTAATAATATTATTCAAATAATATGAATTATTGATCCGATAATGGAAAATATTGTCAAATGACAATTATTGAAACAACAATAATATAAAATATCAACGCAAAGAATTATCAATCATTAAAATAAAATATTGAATAAAGAATATTGTAACAATTATTGAGTAAAGGCCTTCTTACGTAAAGATCAATAATTCATCAATACTGTGCATCCACGCCATTCATCGTATTTTAACTACTGCAGGGTATTCCAACAATTAAGTAATCTTGAATAACTACGCCTTATTTATAAAAACTCAAACTTGTCGCTTTGTTCATCCCGACAATTATTACATTATGGGGCCCATAAATGATCTACCTTGCCATCGCATTTAATATTCCCGAAACAACAAGAATATTCCACGACCAAACGAATATTCCCTAAACAACAATGATTATTTTATAACCATCACATATTTTGCAAAATTTGCATATTTCACCCATAACCAGAGAATTATATCAAATTAATACCTTATTATTCACAAATATAATTAGAGGAAATTCGATTTTATTTATAATAAGTTGGGGTCTTACAACTAAACTAGATCGATTTTGACCTCATCGATCAGGGCCCACAAAGTTCCTACTTTACCCAAATTATGAATTATGTTCTACTCTTGATATGGTTGCTTAGATTATAAAGAGTGTATGTCATATTTGTCTCTAGTTACTAGACATATGTTTATCGTGAGATTTTCAATCAATAATATAAACATATACAAATTAATAACGGATAAATTTCACTGCTGTAGATCACTAGAACGTCACATGTATTCAATGCATATTTATTATCGTAAAATCAAAATATGAATTATTGAGCATCTTTTTGTTTTTATCGACGGAGTATTTAATGACTAAACTAGATCGACTTAGACCTCATCAATCAGGGCGCACAAAGTTCCCACTTTACCCAATTCTGAATTATGTTCCCACTTTTATTCTACTCTTAATATGTTTGCTTTCAAGTTATTTTATAAATTGTTATAAAAAATGTTTGTTACAAATATATGACAACAAAAACCTTTAAATATTGAACTCTTAATCATCCAATATAAATACTGACATTCAAACTTAAAATCATATGCTCCAACAGACAAAAGTGGAAGACATACCACTAAAGAGATGTCCATTTCTATAGATAGTTAAAAGAAACATTCAAAATCAATTTTGTTTTAAATACAAAAACACATGTAGTAATCCAACTATTTTAAACTACAAGAAATAATTATTAAATCTCAATAAATAATTAATTCAAATTAAAAAAGAGATTAGCTTGTCACATTCGTTTCCCTATTCAATGAGTCAAAGTTATCAGCCCAACTTTTTATCAAAAAGCCCATGGCAAAACCGTAAATGTTAGCCAAATGGAATGTCAAATTTAGGGAAACAAAATTACTAAACTACCCCCTTTGAACATTCAGAATCCAATTTGGAAAATTCCACACCCATTCAAAAACGGTCAAAGAAAGAGAAAGATCACGTTTTACAAAAGCCGACAAATCCGCTATTTCCATATTTCTCTTGGGGCAAATCCGTCTTTTGTCTCACAATATAAGTAACCAGCAGTTCGCTTTCCAATACTACTTGTGCAAAGACAGCCCCCTCTCTTTCTCTCTCTAAACTTCTTCTTCTCTCGCCGGCGACTCTTGACCGGAAAATCGCCAGTGAAACAGTTCGACGAGAAATACCCAGTTGTTAGAATTGACGAACGGAATCGTATCGATGGAAAGAGTGATTGTTGATTGTTGGTGAAAAGGGGTGGGAGATAGGAGAGAGAAAATGGGGAAGTTGGCGGTGGGATTGGCGGTGGGGTGTGCAGTGGCGACGTGCGGAATAGCGGCGGTGATGGTGGGGAAGAGGGTTGGGAGCCGACGGCGGTGGCGGAAGGTGGTGAGGGTTTTAGAGGAGTTGGAAGAGGGCTGTACGACTTCGGTTGGGAGATTAAGGCAAGTGGTTGATGCTATGGCTGTGGAAATGCATGCTGGTTTAGCCTCTGAAGGTGGTAGTAAGCTAAAGATGCTGCTCACGTTCATCCACAATCTTCCTGATGGGTATATTTCTCTGATTAACTATGTATATAGGCTTCTGTATCTATATATATGTATATTTTGTGGGGCTTTTCCTTTAATTGATTATTTATGTAGATTTTTGATTGAAAGATGATCATCTGTTTTATAATGCTGGTTTTCTTCTTCTGTGTCTCTGGATGTTATCTTATTTATGGAGAATGGATATCAATTGATTACCTTTTGTTGGATTTCAATTTGGAATTGTGTGGTTGGTTACTGATTTGTGTCTTTAATTCTTCAATGGGCTGGGTTTTCTTTGATTATTTGTGTGTATTTTGGATTGAAAGTGATCATGAGCTGTATAGTGCTGTCATTTTTGCGTGTTGTGTATGCATTGTCATTTACTTGGATTTGGGTGTTCATTTTTTAAACGTTTATCCTATTTTGTTTTTGTTCAATTTGGTATTTTGAGGTTGTATTTATTTGATTGCTGATTCAGAATAAAAGTTTGATTTGATTATTGAGTTTTCTCTTTTTTCTTCTGTTTCCGAACAGGTGTCTATGTTCTTGTGTTTTTCTTTTGTCTTTGTGGGTTATGGTTTGAGAATGATCATTAAGTCTCTCTCTCTCTCTCACAAACCCACAGAGAGATGAAGCAGATACTATTATGTTTTGTTCGGTTACTAGAATTTGCAGCATTTGGACCTCCGAACGCAGCACATCATTTTTGTTGTGTTGCGTTTGAGCTTCAAATGCTGCGTTGATGAGTTTTCTAGACGAACAAGATTTTCAAGTGCGTTTGGACCAAACACAAAATTTAGTGCTCCAAACACACTAAATGCTTCAAACACTGTTTAATCGAACATGCACATAGAGCCATTCATATCTGTATTGCTTCAATTTGAAAATTTGAGGTTGTTTTCGGTCAATTGTTGTTTCAACGGCTTGGTTTTCATTTTTGCCTATTCAATGGAAAGTTTATTTTATTAATTAAATTTCCCCCTATTGTCATCCAGTATCAGTTAAAAACTTAAACCTTGTGTTCCTATTTGATTTAATTGCTATTTAGTATTTACTACTACCTTTTGATATGTGCTATTCTTCATGAAATGCAATTTTATTAATCTGGCTTCTTTTTCCTATTTATCCTTTTATTTTACAAGTTTTTTCTATTTATCCGTTATGCATGTGTATCATGTAATTTTTTATTTATCCAGATGCCAAGTTTTTTAAATTACTGTTTAGAGTTGTTCTTTTTTTACATATGACATTGTCATGAATAAATCTTTTGCTATTTTGTTGGAAATCTTTTCATGCTAACCTTCAAGCATCTTGCAAATAATTTTTTTGTTTCATTGTTCGAATTGCTTAATTACTGAAAGCCATGTGTGGTAGTAAGTTTTGTCCCTTGAAGTACCTGATTACTTTTCTTTCACAAGCGGATGAGGAATTAAGCTTAAAACTATGGTAGGGAAGCTGTTTGTTTTTTGGGTGATTTGATAGGAAAAGAATTGAATGCCTGTTTTGCTGTAATATGAATAGCCTATTCCGATGTACTGCACAACTGGTTTGTTTTACAAGGCAACAACGCTATACTTGGCCAATTTTCAAAATTAAAATTGTAGATGAACAATTTTTTATCTTATAGATATATATGGAAATATTAATTTTTTATATAGACGCTCTCTTGATTGTTTGCTCTCATCTTGCTCACGAATTTGTAACTTAAGTAAGTGCTCGCACTGTTGTCCGGCAAGTGGCGGGTGAAGATTTGAAGCATAATTGTGATATTTTAAGTTAACTTTTATGTAATAATGGACAGTATGTCAACTTGTAGCATAACATTTAATGCGTATAATATATGTACTTGTCTGCATACTTATTTTCTTCCGACACATTAATTTTTAACTAATTTATGTTTGTAATAATTGTGGAAGTTTTGTTTTCTGAATTTTCACTACGAACTACCCAACTCTAGTTAGTGCACATGTGATCACTTGAAATGGCAGTGATTAAAAAGTGATTGTAGTGCCAACTACATCATCCTTCATCATTTTTAGTTTGACCTAGTGTGAAATGCCTGTTGTCAAATAACTGTCCAGAAAACATGTATTTTTGTATTTACTGTAAGTTTGTAGTTGTTGAACTTTAGATTGATCCAAATTAATTTTTCTC
This sequence comes from Panax quinquefolius, assembly GCA_020205615.1. Classification (NCBI taxonomy): domain Eukaryota; kingdom Viridiplantae; phylum Streptophyta; class Magnoliopsida; order Apiales; family Araliaceae; genus Panax; species Panax quinquefolius. The sequence continues at coordinate 79,747,481 of CM035151.1, read as the reverse complement.
TAGGAATGAGATGGGAACATATTATGCTTTACATCTTGGAGGTACTAATTTTAGAGTCTTGCGGGTTTGGCTTGGAGAAGAAAGGTCCAGTATTCTTGGGCATGATGTGGATCGACAACCTATTCCGGAACAATTAATGACAAGCACTAGCGAGGTGTCTGAGTTTGTACATCTCATTTTCTTTTACTACTCACTTGTAATGCTATTATAAAAACTGAATTTTATTTATTTATTTTGGCTGGCAGGAACTTTTTGATTTTATTGCATCTTCCTTAAAGGAGTTTGTAGAAAGGGTAGAAAATGTTTCCGAAGTTTCACAGGTCAAAGGACGGGAACTTGGCTGTACATTCTCATTTCCTGTGAAACAATTATCTGTCTCATCAGGCACTCTAATCAAATGGACAAAAGGATTTTCCATTCAAGACATGGTCAGTCGGAATTTGTTCAATTGATATTTACATTTATGCTCAAACTCACTCAAAGTATGTGAAAGTAAACAATTTAATTAATAATTTAAAATTAGTTATTATTAAGCATATAATTACATAGTATAGATGGCGAAACTTGTAGTAGTTTCTCGGTGTAGTGTTTGCATTTGCTAGTGTGGCTACTGGTATTAGTAGCAGACACTGATATTAATAGCTGTTGCTTGAAGCCAAAATTAGTTTTGAGTTTGTGGCTTGACCTGCTTTCTAGCTACTGCTGCTTTGCAGCATTTGTGAAATAAAAAAGTTCTCAACATAAAGAGAGGAGTCTCAACATAAAGAGAGGAGTGACTTGAAAAATAAACTTACAATGCTGTTTAAAAAAAAATTGAACTACAATCAATTTATTTTAGAAAAACAAACTACTTTTGATTTACTGATATTAAGATCAGAACTCGCAAGTATTACTAATGTTAGTGGCCTTTATTTATTGCAACTTATGTGGTGCAAAAATTGTTGTCTTGTCAGGTTGGAAAAGATGTTTCTTCATGTTTACAACAAGCAATATCTAGAAGAGGTCTAGATATGAGGGTAGCAGCACTTGTAAGCATTTTTGCGTCCTTAAATTAATTTTTCTCAGTGAAGTGCTGATTGAATATGTTGTATATTCAAGTCTTTCAAAAGTTGGTTGTTCAATTCCTAAATAATGACCATACTCATCATCAACAGTTAATTAGATAACTACCAATGGTTAACAGTTGATGCACATTCAGCTATTCTCAAATCCGTACAATCACATGCTTTCCGAGTACCTATCTCTCTGCAACAACTTTTATATAGGTCTGAAATTGGGCCAAAGTAATGCTAACACATACATGGTTTTATGTAATTTACTACGAAGATATTCAACTTCTGATTTGAGTTTTAGTGGAAGATAGGGTTTCTAGTAATTATTGTGATGCCTGCATCTAACTTTACCAGTTTGTCCTAACTATGTTATTCCTGCTATTTGACGAGTTCTACATTTTTTACTTTACTAATGGGGTATGTAGTCTGATTCAAGGTTGTTAAAATCGTGATCCCATGTTGGATCGTTTTTGGGTTCACTAAAATCGGATCTTGGAATCGTAAGATTCTATGAAAAATGAAAAATAAATTATTTTAATATGAGAATGTAGTTCCAATACACAACATTTATTATAATGAAATTTTATCTGTATCATCTCATATTTAAATTGTTAGAGAAGATTAAAGTATAAATTATCACATTGATTGTTACATTTTTATTAGAATTCAGCCATCACTTTCACATAAAATAGAGTTTTTATTACATTTACAAACATATATAGTCAATAAACTTAGTACTTGTAAAAATCAATCATTAATTTCACATATATCAAGTGTCAAATGTCAGCCAATCAACCTGAACACCAATTATGTACTATAAACTAATTCAATTAATGAAAGAAGTACCTAGTAGCAATATTCAAAGATCAAATGCATTGCATCTATAGTCTATACATAGTAAATTAAAAGGTTAGAGTTCTATTTGGGTTCTAGAGCTTTAGAAATTAGAAGTTTAAAAGTTTTTGATTTGGTTGAGCCACTTGTATTAGTCAAAAAGAGCCAAAATATGTACTTTTAGTTCACTTTGATAGGATCTTACGATCCTATGATTCCACGCGATCCTACTTTGATCCGGATCGTTTTCCTTCCATAGGATCGCGATCCTACAATTCGGATCGGGATTTTAACAACCACGGTCTGTGTGAAGAAACTGTTCTGCTGGCAGTGATAATTAAAATTAGTAAATTGACTGTTCGAAAATGTATATTACAGTCTTTGGAGAGTCGCTGAATGAGTATGTCTGTATGTTTGCAAGTTTTGAGTGGTCAATTTTTTGGTGCTCTGATCTAATACAAGGGTCAACTATTTCTTAGGTTGAAGTTAAGATACTAAACTATTTTCTATAAATAAATTTAATTACCTTTAGGTGGATGGCTAGTACGGATGCTACCGTTCGTTAGCTTTCTTTTCACTTTGTTCTCCTTCATCTCACTAGGTTTGGCTCCTATTTGTTTTTCATATCTACACGCCCTCTTTGAAACATTTTTGTAGAGATGGATGGAATGATACATGCAGAAGTATGTGTGTATATATTTATATATACATGTATATGTATATGTATATATATGTATGTATATATCTGTGTGGGTATATATATATATATATATATGTAATTATGTATTTACATAAAGAAGGATATGACACATGCAGTGGTATGTCGTTTTCTTTTTTCTTTTTTCTTTTTGCTCTAATTATCTGACATCTCTAAGCACAGATAAATGACACTGTGGGAACATTAGCTCTTGGACATTATCACGATGAAGACACAGTTGCTGCAGTTATAATTGGGACGGGTACAAATGCCTGCTATTTGGAGAGGGCAGATGCTATTATCAAATGCCAAGGCCTTCTTACTACTTCGGGAGGCATGGTATCATTCTTGTATTCTATGTCTTAAGTATGAGCAATAGAAAACCAGCTTACTTGCATCTCATGTGTTCTTTTATCGATTAGGTAGTCAATATGGAATGGGGAAACTTTTGGTCATCTCATTTGCCCAGAACATCTTATGATATTGACTTAGATGCTGATAGCCCAAACCCAAATGATCAGGTAAAATTCTGTTTCTGTTGAGCTTTTTTATAATCGTATATAGACTAGTTCCATAATTTTTTGGCAAATAAACTTTTTTTCTTCTAAAAGTAATTTAGTAATGCAACTTCAATTCTTGATTTGGCTACAGGGTTTTGAGAAAATGATATCAGGAATGTATCTTGGTGATATTGTAAGAAGAGTAATTCTTAGGATGTCACGCGAGTCAGATATTTTTGGACCTGTATCTTCTAAGCTATCAAAGCCCTTTATGTTGAGGTACATCTCTCCCACACTTACTCTGTCACACATTCATGCAACCACACCTGCAATCATGTGTCGCATCATGATGCAGAATTTCATCTCATGTACTTTAATATAACTGCATCGAAATTGCTTCACTTAAATCTGGAAGTTATCTTGAATCTAATTTATTCAGTTCCTATTGATCTAGACTTGGTTGGTCATATTTTTTGTGGGTCACTACATTCAATTCTTGATATTTAATATTGTTTCCTAGTCTGATCTAATTGTTTTTTCTTATGTTTGGATTGCTCTTTATGCTGATTAATGTTCTTTATATTGACTTTTAGATGTGGTTTTGGTACATTGAGTGTCGTATTGATATGTCTGGGTAATATCTCCTCCTTTGATATATGTTTTAACTATTTTCTAAAATTGGTGGCAATAGAGATACATGCAAGAAAAAAAGAACATTTCTGTAGTTCTATTTTAACTGTGAAAGTGTGTTATTTTCTAATTGAATTTTTTAACGAATAAATAAAGAATTTTTACACATGGAAATGAAGGAAATGTTCGAGTAAAAGTTTGAATCGCTCAATGTACATGACATGGTCACATGCCCTTGTGTATTGGTACAAGTTACCTGTCTTGTTCAATTACCGTCTAAATGAACGAGCTATCACCTTATATATTAAATTTTGACGGATTCAAATGTACATGTAGTGATGTGGCTAAAATGATTAATAACTTGTACCTTATTACTGAAGGACATGTACTCAGGTCATCCATGTTTAAAACTCCCTTAAATGCTCTTTTAAACGTTTAGCCTTATTTAGAAAATGGTGAACTTGAACTAGGTGAATCTGACAGTTTGGTTACTGAGTCATTACAAAAACCACTATTAATTACTGAGTCGTTAGTTTAAATCAAGAATTCAAACACATAGTTTTCTTACTAATGCGAGATGAGTTAGTTGTATGAACTTATTAATTATGAAATACATATAGTGAGGTAGAACTTTTAACTAAAAAGGACATCACTAGATATTCATATATGATAAGTCAGTATCCTTGGTATGCTTTAGTTTGCATCTGTGGGTCTAAACATTATATCATTATTTCTTCAAAATAATTTCAGGACACCTTTGATGGCTGCTATGCACGAGGATAATTCCCCCGACTTGACAGAGGTAGCCAGGATTTTGAAAGACGTCTTGGAGGTAAATATATTGATTATCATTTCCAGCTTTGGTGGTAAACCTTATTCATAGCATCCGGTGTATTCTTAGTCTTGTTAGCTTGATGCTTTTCCCTTTCAGATCTCTGACGTCCCTTTAAAGGTCCGAAAGCTCGTTGTAAATGTATGTGATGTGGTTGTCCGAAGGGCTGCCCGATTGGCAGCTGCTGGTATAGTTGGAATCTTGAAGAAGATTGGTCGTGACGGGAGTGGCAGCATCGCAAGTGGAAGAACCAGAGGAGGAAGCAGTATTAAGATGAGAAGAACGGTTGTGGCAGTTGAGGGTGGTTTGTATACAAGCTATACCATGTTCAGGGAGTACTTAAACGAGGCGGTTGCCGAAATTTTAGGAGAAGAGATCTCCCCTTATGTCATTCTGAAGGTCATGGAAGATGGATCAGGTATTGGAGCTGCTCTTCTTGCTGCCTCTCATTCAGCTCCCGGTGTGGATACAGTACAGTTGCTATAAATGTATATATAAATATTTATATATTTATATATAGATATATAGCCCCTGTAAATTGTAGAAATCATTTTCTTCTATTCTTCATAATATATAGAGGAGAAGGTTTTATGTCTTATATAGTAGAAGGTTCTTTTTATATTTTACAGTTGACAATTTTAGCTATTTATTTCGAAAGTTATTCATTTTTTCAAATTTACATTCATGGGTTCGGCCCATTTTTCACTCCAAATCATCCGTACTTCTGGACAGAAAGTTTTCTCATTTTTGTTCCATTTTCATGTTATTCAACTAAATTATGCAACTGACAATTCGATATATATATATATATATATATATAGAGTCCGGATCTTACGGATCCGGCGACGGTTCTAGTATCTACAACTGTTGTTTATTCTTTTTAGCGACAGATAACATATAAGCGTCATTAAAAGTATAGACGACTTCATTGTATTTAAATAATCGTCGTCGGGTTTGTCGCTAAAAGGTGAGTTTCGGATAGGTTGGATAATGGGTGAAACTTAAGATCCTGATGACCGTGTATATATATATATATATATATATATATATATATATATATATAGTAAGTGTGCAATGAGGCAAACAAGCAACGGACTAAGCAAACACTAAATCTGTTGCTCTTTAGTTTGATTGCTAGGAAATTGATTGGATTTTGCTACTAGGGTTTCAAACCCCCTTTTTAGCTCGAATATGCAACTTTATTTCTTAGTTTAAAGAGGTGAGCAAGAATTGTGTAGTGTTCAACTCGAATTCGTTTCCTTAAGGCCTTAAAGAGAGCTTGAAAATGCAAATTTATTTATTTAGTTTAAAGAGCTGAGCAAGAATATTGTAGTGTTCGACTTTGAGTTCGTTTTCTTGAGGCCTAAAAGAGAGCTCCAACATTCAACTTTATTTCTTTAGTTTAAAGAGCTGAGCAAGAATATTCAACTTTATTTTTTTATTTTTGCCAAATATAATCTTAAAATTAGTTAGAAATATAGTAGTGGTGGCATGATAGGACTCAAGTAACTTGGAATATTTAAGGAAAATTTTGTCACAAGTCTAAAATTAGAAACGTCTCTAATTTTGAAACAGATACAAAAGATAAATGTATTTATAATTGTTGAGTGGAGGGGAGTAATTAATTAATTTTTCTCATTTTTATAAAAAATACTTCTTAGGTTTCAAATTATAAGATACATTTGAGACATTTTAAAATTTAAAATTAAAATACTTCATTAAATATTAAAACAATAGATCTTTCTATGTGTAATTACGCTTTTACATTGATTTATATTTATCACTATCTTGACTAAAATTAAAATAATTCATGTCAATTTTATTTTAAAATGTCTAAAATTGGTTTTAAAAAATAAATAATTATCTTATATTTTGGGATGAAGTATGCTATAAGAATATGCGTTTACATGAAAACATTTCATAGTCAATTGTAATAGGAGTCATGCTATGTATTACGATAAAGTTTTTTTATGCGGACATGATAATTGAACATGAAAATTGGATACGAGTTGTGACGGCCCCAAATCCGGGTCTTCTGACCCCGGTTCGGTCATCACGATAAACTACAAATATCCACCTTTAAACAACATACGATAACTAAAATGCGGAATATAATAAACGTACGTTGTTCATTCAAAAGGTGTTACTAGTCCCAAGATTCGATAACCTTAAAATATTCTTACAAACATACCCAAATTAAATATTAGGGTTCATATTACATAACAGTAATTTAAACTAAGCACAAGGTAAAATCTGCTTCTTGCCACTAGTCTACATCTTCCCTTTACCCTTGTCCTTCCCTGAGGTCTCGGGCTTAGCTGCAATATATTCATGATATAGCAAGGATGAGCAACAAGTTTGCTCAACAAGTTTAAATACAACAATTAGGATATATCATGATGAATGAAAAATATCTGGCAATGGATTCAACAATATGAATATCGCAAGCAAGGACAATGTTTACTTATAGAATAACTGCTAGTCAAATATACTTTGAACTATAACACTCCAATGGAATCAATAGTTAATTGACCCTTTGGTTACTGGCTACAGAATAAGTACTTGAGGGGATCAGCCTTGCGTACACTATGTATATGCATAACATTTAAATATGTTCTTTGTATCTTATATTAGATACCTGGGGTACTCCCCTATTATAAGAGGGGTGTTCTTTCAGTCTAAGAATCCTTACCATCAATTGGTTTGGATAGCTTTTATAAAACTTCATAGGCTTGTTTGACCGGACAAAAGTTCAGACTCTATTTACCATAGTTCAAGAATTATTGAACTTTAAATGATGTACAAGTGCAAGACTGTACGAGCTCAAGTGCACTAAGTGCGAATATCAATAATATCGATGTGGAATAATTGTAAGGTAATTAAACCACTTAATAGCATGCTTGGAAATAAGATTCAAGCTTAAATGAATAACTTTCAATTCAACAATATCCTGCTCAATGTAATATGAGAAGGATGGGAAAACTTTCACAAACTCAAAGTTGTGTAAGTTAGGAAATTTGCAACATAATAATTTGGATACTTGCTCAATATAATTTAGGGTAAGTTTAGGGAAACTTGCTTAACAAAAGTAGAGTTCAAGGAACTTTCATAAACATATACCTATTTGCACAAAATATAGGTGTAACAACCCCAAAATAGGTCCATTCCATCCAACCCATTCCGAGTCGCCAAATATATGGTACAGAAAACAACTACAACTTTATTACAACAATTGTCGTGCAAAATACAACAACACATATCTTCATGAGTTTGGATACAAATATATACCAACTCAGTAGACGTCACAATGACACCTTACATAAAGGTATAGTCAAAAACTGCTTTTAGAAATTAGAATCTTTGGGAAGTGCTCAAGGAAACCTTCATACATGGGAGGCCATGCTTTTAGGTTATGGTAGATATCATATGGCCACGTAATTATCCTTGGTTGACCCAATAAACCCCAAAGAAAAACGAGAAGATTACTATCATATTCTTCCCAATGGTGAGTCTTCTCTTGACATATCATTATCTCCACTGCCTCTAATTGGGTATTATACTCCAAACAAAACACCAAGATTATATAGGTAGTGCTTGTAAATATACTCGGCAAAGTGGATGAGCACAACCATGTCTTATGATAACACGAGGTTGTATGTCATTAGACATCTTGTATGATAGTGACAAAACACCCTTCCAAGTTAAATTCACCTCACCCTCAACATCTATAGACCACCACTCTATTCCCTCGCTATCCCCGCCGACCCAAATACACCTTTATTACACGAAAGGAATTGTGAAACAAAAAAGGTGAAGCCTGACTAGCTCAAGAAAGAATATTATGACTAAAGATAAATAAATTATCAATAGTCTTCATCAAGAATAAATCGGAGATTTAGAACATATGGTAGATGATAAAACTTTTCAACCATAGTTGCGGTGGAATGAAGCGATCCATTAGAAGAGTCAAATAGACTATAAAGTCTATTGTCTTCTCCATGTTAAAAATCCACCAACAATGTTTTATCCTCGTAACATCAATCAACAATTCCTCATCACAATCACGTGTATAACTCATAATCGTAATTGTAGTTCTAAATTCCTTTCCTCATCCAAGACAAAGATAATTTTCATCACTTGTCTTTACCCGAAACATCAAAGATCATGGTTATACCAAATCACGCCTCTGCTCATAATCATACTAATAAATTCATCTTTGCACCACGGGCCAAAGATATTCATCAACAGCTCATCTTTACACTACAAATAAAGATATTCAACAACGGGTCATCTTTGCATTACAAGCCAAAGATATTCATCAATAATTCATCTTTGCACTACTGTTAAAGATATTCAACAACAAAGTCATCTTTGCATTTCGAGCAAAAGGATATTCATCAATAATTCATCTTTGCACTACCGGCTAAAGATATTCAACAACAGTCATCTTTGCATTACGAGCAAAAAGGATATTCATCAATAATTCATCTTTGCACTACTGGCAAAAGATATTCAACAACAGTCATCTTTGCATTACGAGCAAAAGATATTCATCAATAATTCATCTTTGCACTCTTGCTAAAGATATTCAACAACAGTCATCTTTGCATTCTGAGCAAAAGATATTCATCAATAATTCATCTTTGCACTCTTCACTAAAGATATTCATCAGTTGGTCATGTTCATTTAAACACTGTTCATCTTTTACTGCACTACTGGCCAAAGATATTCTTCAGAAATCATTCATCTTTGCATTGATTTTATCCACGTCCAAAAATACCTCAAAAATAATCATAGTGGTGTAAAATTCAAGAATGATCAAAACATGGATACAATCAAAGCTAGTATCCAGAATAGATATTTTAGGCGAAAAGAAAAATTTTCATTTTTCTATTGAATAGTGCCGATTCGTGAATAGTGTCAGATATCGTGAATAGTCTTGCAGATAATCGTGAATAGTAACTCACACACCAAAAGATAGAAATTCCACAAAAACATCTTCACGCTTCATGAATAGTACTCGTGAATAGTAACTCGTGAATAGTAACTCATGAATAGTAACTTCGTGAATAGTAACTCATGAATAGTAACCCGACATGAAAAGTTCCAAATTTGATAAAAAGTTCCAACCAATATTTCAAAGATAATGATATTGAAGAAATAATATCATCCGAGAAGAAAATAACATCCCTTACCTCGAAAAGACAAGACTTCTAGTTGAAACACAGGATATAGTCTTTGAAGGGAACTTGCCGATGAATATCAACTCACCAAGTATCTAAATACTCACAAAATACACTCAATAATCTAGAGAAAAAAGAGAAAACTTATGTTTACGGTGTCATTTTCAATTCTAACTTAGCCCTCTATTTATAGGAAAATGTTAGCATGCCAAGGCAGACTTGACACAGTAACTTTGATGGCTTTACACGCTACTATTCCACCCACCAAAAATCAGCCATCTTCCCCAACAACCAAGAGTGGGGCCCACTCAATTCTAGAATTTTCCACCAAAACCTAATTTCCGTATCGATTTACCTCTTAAAATTCATAACAAATCATACGTTCATTTTTAACGGTTCAAAATTTGTGGACATATACTCAACTTATATATGTATAACATATCCAAAAATTACAACGATCCAACGGCCGGATCAAAATTTATAACTCACGCAATATAGCTGAAGAACACTGATTTTTCGGACTATTAGTCCTTCGGACCAGTTTCATTCAAAATTTCACCACGAAATATCTACAAAGAATTTTTGGGTGATTCAAATTTCCACAGTTAGCTTACTTCTAGGGCTTTCTTTTGATATATGGCTCATCTCTTAACTCATTATACACAAAGAGTTATGGATTTTACAAAATCAAGTAATAAACTAATTTTTCTGAAAATCCCATATTTTGTTCTCCATTTCGACAAATACTGATAAAACACCTCATCATTAATTCCTTCACTTATAACCACATAAATAAATCCATCATTTATATCCACATCAAATAAATATTTTCTTATCATATGAATCAATAATTAATTATTCACAAATAATATTACTGTAATCACATTTATGACAACCACCAGTAGTTCCAGAAAGAGGGGCTTTCAATAAGAATTTCTCCTTCTCGGCGGCGCCTAATTAGGTGACCAAACCTCTCCTTGTGAACTTTCTAGACATTGCCAATAATGCTATCTAATAATATTATTCAAATAATATGAATTATTGATCCGATAATGGGAAATCTTCATGCGGTGATAATTATTGAACAACAATAATATAAAATATCAACACAAGAATTATTGAATCAATAAAATAAAATATTGAATAATAATTATCGTAACAATTATTGAGTAGTGCCTTCTCACGTAAGAATCAATAATTGAAAAAAATATCTTGTAATTGATCTGAAGTGCTCTTCTTGTGCAACAACGCCGTATTACTTTACTTTACCAATCGGGTATTCCAACAAGATTATTAATTGATAACGATTACCGCTATTTATAAAAACTCAAATTTGTCGTTTTTTCCATCCCGAAGCGCTTATTCTCATTATGGGGCCCACAAATGATCATACCATTGTCGTCACGAATATTCTCAAGACGTAAAGAATATTCCACGACCAAACGAATATTCCCCGACAACAATGAATACTTTATACCCTCACTTGTATTTTGAAAAAAATATTTCATATATCACCACGAACTTTAACTTTTATCAATTTAACCATTTACCGAATAGAAAAATTGAATACTTTTATTTCATAAAATTCGGGGTCTTACAATCTCCCTCCTTATGAAATTTCGTCCTCGAAATTTACGTCGCACAATATTTCAAAGAGTTGAGAATACCTTGCTTTCATTTCGATTCCATCTTCCCCGCTCATCATGATTTCTCCATTGCTCATCTCCCGTATTTCGATATCATTCTAGAATACGACTTCAAAACAAAGGTTAATTGAAGCAATTAACATATCACATAATATCTCGATATTATGATCGACCAACAAATAAGCTTAGGTAGGACACACTAGCGAAGGATTTACTCATCTCTCCTCCTAGTTCTATTCCCCGATCTCCGCCATGAGATCATATCCCTAAGTTCTCGATACCAAATGTAACTCTGGACACTCAACTTGTGTGAAGACCTCACATTGATACCTATCGGTTTGCCACATGCATTAATCCAAGCGTCCCCTACTGGAGAGTCCGGTTTGCATCCCCATCAATGAGAAGTCACCAATGAGAGGCTCGGGGCTTTTACTTATAGCTCGATACTAAATGTAACAACCCCAAAATAGGTCCATTCCATCCAACCCATTCCGAGTCGCCAAATATATGGTACGAAAAACAACTACAACTTTATTACAACAATTGTCGTGGCAAAATACAACAACACATATCTTTGTGAGTTTGGATACAAATATATACCAATCAGAAGACGTCACAATGACACCTTACATAAAGGTATAGTCAAAAACTGCTTTTAGAAATTAGAATCTTTGGGAAGTGCTCAAGAAACCTTCATACATTGGAGGCCATGCTTTTTAGGTTATGGTAGATATCATATGGCCACGTAATTATCCTTGGTTGAATCTAATAAACCCCAAAGAAAAAACGAGAAGATTACTATCATATTCTTCCCAATGGTGAGTCTTCTCTTGACATATCATTATCTCCACTCGCCTCTAATTGGGTATTATACTCCAAACAAACACCAAGATTATATAGGTAGTGCTTGTAAATATACTCGTGAAGTGGATGAGCACAACCATGTCTTATGATAACACGAGGTTGTATGTCATTAGACATCTTGTATGATAGTGACAAAACACCCTTCCAAGTTAAATTCACCTCACCCTCAACATCTATAGACCACCACTCTATTCCTCGCTATCCCCGCTCGACCCAAATACACCTTTATTACACGAAAGGAATTGTGAAACAAAAGGGTGAGCACAACTAGCTCGAGAAAAGAATATTATGACTAAAGATAAATAAATTATCAATAGTCTTCATCGAATAAATCGTAGATTTAGAAACATATGGTAGATGATAAAACTTTTCAACCATAGTTGCGTGGAATGAGCAATCCATTAGAAGAGTCAAATAGACTATAAAGTCTATTGTCTTCTCCATGTTAAAAATCCACCAACAATGTTTTATCCTCGTAACATCAATCAACAATTCCTCGTCCACAATCACGTGTATAACTCATAATCGTAATTGTAGTTCTAAATTCCTTTCCTCATCCAAGACAAAGATAATTTTCATCACTTGTCTTTACGAAACATCAAAGATCATGGTTATACCAAATCACGCCTTCTTGCTCATAATCATACTAATAAATTCATCTTTGCACCACTCGCCAAAGATATTCATCAACAGCTCATCTTTACACTACAAAGCAAAAGATATTCAACAACGGGTCATCTTTGCATTACAAGCCAAAGATATTCATCAATAATTCATCTTTTGCACTACAAAAGCTAAAGATATTCAACAACAGTCATCTTTGCATTTCGAGCAAAAGGATATTCATCAATAATTCATCTTTGCACTACATACTCTTAACTAAAGATATTCAACAATGTGTCATCTTTGCATTACGAGCAAAAGATATTCATCAATAATTCATCTTTGCACTCATCAAGCTAAAGATATTCAACAACAAAGTCATCTTTGCATTACGAGCAAAAGATATTCATCAATAATTCATCTTTTGCACTTCTCGCTAAAGATATTCAACAACGAGTCATCTTTGCATTACGAAGCAAAAGATATTCATCAATAATTCATCTTTGCACTCTTCACTAAAGATATTCATCGATTGGTCATGTTCATTTAAACACTGCTCATCTTTTTGCACTACAGCCAAAGATATTCTTCGAAATCATTCATCTTTGCATTGATTTTATCCACGTCCAAAAATACCTCAAAAATAATCATAGTGGTGTAAAATTCAAGAATGATCAAAACATGGATACAATCAAAGCTAGTATCCAAAATAGATATTTTAGACGAAAAAGAAAAATTTTCATTTTTCTATTGAATAGTGCCGTATTCGTGAATAGTGTCAGATACGTGAATAAAGTCCGTAGTATCGTGAATAGTAACTCCACACCAAAAGATAGAAATTCCACAAAAAACATCTTCACGCTTCATTAATAGTACTCGTGAATAGTAACTCGTGAATAGTAACTCATGAATAGTAACTCGTGAATAGTAACTCATGAATAGTAACCCCGACATGAAAAAGTTCCAAATTTGATAAAAAGTTCCAACCAATATTTCAGCATAATGATATTGAAGAAATAATATCATCTGAGAAGAAAATAACATCCCTTACCTCGAAAGACAGTACTTCTAGTTGAAACACCGGATATAGTGCTGAAGGGAACTTGCACCGATGAATATCAACTCACCAAGTATCTAAATACTCACAAAATACACTCAATAATCTAGAGAGAAAAAGAGAGAAAACTTATGTTTCTGGTGTCATTTTCAATTCTAACTTAGCCCTCTATTTATAGGAAAATGTTAGCACTGGCAAAGCGGACTTGACTGTAACTCGATGGCTTTACCTCGCTACTATTCCACCCACCAAAATCAGCCATCTTCCCCAACAACCAAGAGTGGGGCCCACTCAATTCTAGAATTTTCCACCAAAACCTAATTTCCGTGATCGCCAGTACCTCTTAAAATTCATAACAAATCATACGTTCATTTTAACGGTTCAAAATTTGTGGACATATACTCAACTTATATATGTATAACATATCCAAAAATTACAACGATCCAACGGCCGGATCAAAATTTATAACTCACGCAATATAGTTTGAAGAACACCGATTTTTCGGACTATTAGTCCTTGGACCAGCCATTCAAAATTTCACCACGAAAATATCTACAAAGAATTTTTTTGGTGATTCAAATTTCCACAGTTAGCTTACTTCTAGGGCTTTCTTTTGATATATGGCTCATCTCTTAACTCATTATACACAAAGAGTTATGGATTTTACAAAATCAAGTAATAAACTAATTTTTCCTCGAAAATCCCATATTTTGTTCTCCATTTCGGCAAATAATTGATAAAACACCTCATCATTAATTCCTTCACTTATAACCACATAAATAAATCCATCATTTATATCCACATCAAATAAATATTTTCTTATCATATGAATCAATAATTAATTATTCACAAATAATATTACGTAATCACATTTATGATAACCAGCCGCTCCTCAGAAAGAGGGGGCTTTCCAATAAGAATTTCTCCTCTTCTTGTAGCCGCAATTAGGTGACCAAACCTCTCCTCGACAGAACTTTCTAGACATTGCCAATAATGCTATCTAATAATATTATTCAAATAATATGAATTATTGATCTAATAATGGAAATATCAGTGCGTTGATAATTATTGAACAACAATAATATAAAATATCAACACGAAGAATTATTGAATCAATAAAATAAAATATTGAATAAGAATTATCGTAACAATTATTGAGTAGTGCCTTCTCACGTAAGAATCAATAATTGAAAAAAAATACCGTGCAATACCGCAGTATGTATCTTGCAACAACGCCAGACATTTTACTTTACCAATCGGTATTCCAACAATTATTAATCAGTAACGATTACGCCGTTATTTATAAAAACTCAAATTTGTCATTTTCTCCATCCGACGCTTATTCTCGTTATGGGGCCCACAATGGCTCAAGCTGTCGTCGCATCTAATATTCTCCGATACGGAAAGAATATTCCACGACCAAACGAATATTCCCTAACAACAATGAATACTTTATACCCCATTATTATTTTGAAAATTTTTTCATATATCACCCTTAACTTTAACTTTTATCAATTTAACCATTTACCTAATAGAAAATTGAATACTTTTATTTCATAAAATTCGGGGTCTTACAATAGGTAGTGCGCAAGGTTTAGATAATTGCCTGTTTGCTTAGCTATAATAAAATACTAGCTTTAATTACTTGCGTCAAAACGACCTAACGTTATCAAGTCGATCAATTCAATTAGTATGTGTAAAATAATATGTGTTTACACTTACAACAATCAAGTCTTCACATAACATGCTTCTTAACATATTACATGGCACATTGGTCACATATTACAAGATAAAGAGATCATGTAAGCATGCCTTAAATTTCAGAACCAAAAACAAAGTCCGCAAATTGCAAAAGCCAATAGCAATTGCTACCGGTAAAGTTAGGACAACATAAGAATACTGTTGTCCTTCGCTGCACTCAAGGTTATTCTTTTTCCTCAATTCAAATCCAACTCTAACATACCAATTACACATATATTTTAACATACATACATGCTAGAGTTTCACATATAACACATGACCATACTTGATTCTATTATTTCAAATTTAACTTATAAGTTATATGTCATTAAAACATAAAAATCATGTAATCATCATGCTTAATACATATGAATCATGTTTAGGAGTAATATAGCTATAACATGACATCTTATTACTTTAGTATCTAAGTACTCACATACAGGGGCGAAGCTATGCAAAAAATGTGGGGTCAATTGACCTCACTCAATTTTTGAAAACACTTAATTTTTTTTTTATCTCACTCAATTTTTGACCCCACTTAGATTGTTTTTTAATTAGAGATACCCAAGCGGTCAAGCCTCAGTCCTAAATCTCATACATCAATATATGTTCAGCACGCAGCAAAGCAAAATAGAGAGAGAAGGGGCAAAGCCAAATCGCAAAAGGCAAAAGCCAAACCGTGAACCATCAAAGCCTTTCGCGAGTAGTCGGAGTGGGTACTGGTGACTAGCGAGCCGCGAGTGTGGAGCTTGGAGTGCGACTCTATTCTACTGTGACTCTCTTGCAGCCTTGCAGAAATTACTCTTTCTTCAATTTCTCTAACCTCAGTTTTATTTTCAGAAATCAATTATAATTTCTCCCTTTTGTTAGTATTATTAAATTGGATATTTGGATGCATTTGTCTAACCTGAAAGTATAAAGTATTAAAAAAAATTGGCTCGGGGGCGCTGCCCCCGAAGCCCCGCCAATTTTTTTTATAACTTACTAATAATTTTGACCCCACTGGTATACCTTTTTGGCTTCGCCACTGCTCACATAATATGCAACTTATGTTTGAAAACATGTCCAAGGATGTCTTTGAAATCATTTTAGCATGAATGATGTAAGATAGCACATATAAGACAACTACAAAACTCTTATCATAAGGATTTAAGTCATGTTAACCTCTTTTCAAGATCAGAATCTAAATCTTTTAGCGTTCATGTTCATTAGTCTTAACTAAGCTTTTCTTTTCAAACCAAGTTCTAGCACAAAGCTTGTCAAGTTGGTCATGGATACAATATCTATGGATCACATATCATGCTCATTTAGGTTCCAAATCAGTCATGTATATGGTCTCGTAAGTTCAGAACTCGTGAACACAAGTTTTCTACAAAGTTAATTTTGAAAACTTTAAGTTTTGCTACAACTTTCTTATTAATCTAAGTTGATTACTTCATATCACATACAAAGCTTTACATAACATGTTATACTTCTCTATAGGTATATATCTAAGTTATAACATCAATTTAGTAACATATATCACAAAACGAACCAAAGAATCGGTTTACGAGAAGTGCAATTGGCAATTGCTACTGCACCCTAGTAAAAATAGGGCGCTGTCTGCGCGGTTCTACGATAGAGACAAGAGCATTGCTCTTTCGGCAGCTTCAAAGAACCCATCAAGTAAAATCCTTAAAAACATTGCTTCTAACATAACTCAACACACTTATAAGCATGTATAACACTAAGAAACATAACCCAAATCAACTAACAACCAATTCATGCTTAATTAAAAGAATCAACCCATTAAACAATTTATCAAAAATGAAGAATGGAAATGGAAGTTATACCTTTGTGACTCAATTCAGCTGCTATCTATCAATCTACTCACTCTTAGCAAACTAATTCTCAGCAAATTGTAACAAGGAAGATGAGGGTCTTATTTATAGAAGATTGATTATCTAGCTAATGCCATTACCTCACAAATCAAACCAAAGGATTTCAAGAATGCATAAGGGTTAAGAAAGAGTTGGTGAGAGTTGGTGATTCCACTCATGAATCCCACTCCCCATCCACTAATTGCTCTATGTTTGAAGAATTTGAGATGAAGCTAGGCTAGGCTTGCTAGGATTTCACGCGAGAAGAACAGAATGGGCTCTTATTATGGGACAAGGAGATAATTCTCAACATTTTGTAAAAGGAATGAAATGCTACCATTTTCTCTCCTTTCTCGTTCATCACCAGTCTGAACATCTTGATTAATTCAGAGCTTATCTCATCCTTCGAGGTTAAGAAAAATACCCATGTGAATCTGGTGTAGTCGTCGACTATAACTATAGAGTATCTTTTTCCTCCGAGATTAGTTATTGGGATTGGCCCAAAGAGATCCATGTGGAGCATATGCAGGGGTTTGTCAATGGAGTTGGCAGTCTTGCTCTTGAATGAGCTTCTGGTTTGCTTTCCAAGCTGGCAGGCATTGCATGGCCTTTCCTTCACAAAGTTGAACTTGGGTAGACCAACCTGAGGTCTTTTGATGCCGCTTTGGACATGCTTTTAAAGTTTAAGTGAGATGACCTTCTATGCCATAGCTTTTCATTTCCTGACGCTTTTGCGGAAAACATATTGTCTCATCGAGCTTAGTTGACCAAGATCTACTTTGTAGACATTTCCTTCTCTTGTTCGGCCGACTTTATGGCGAGATGTCTTCAAATCTCGACTAGACATTGGTTGTTGAGAAATGTTACTTGGTGACCCTTGTCGCAGAGTTGGGCCGATACTTGAAGGTTGTGTTGGAGTCCTTCCACATAAGCTACTTTCTTTGAAAGATCTTGCACCATTGCCAAAGTGAGCCAAATCCTCTTGTCTTGCCCGAGCCATTTTCTCCAAAGATGACTGAGGGACCCTCCTTTTCTACATAGTTAGATAGTAGAGCTTTGTTCCCTGTCATATGCCTTGAGCATCCGCTGTCCAGATACCATGTTGAGGTCGTGGAGCTCTTTCCTGTCAACACATTTGAACCTTTCATTTTGGTACCCATATTTGCATGGGTCCTTCATTGTTAGTGCCTTTGGGGACCCAAATTGTCTAATCTTGGGTCTCACATGCATGGAGTTATAATAACACTTTGTAGCCACATGACCATATTTATCGCATATGAAACATCTATTATGATGCATGCTCACGTAAAAGTGGTGATTCATCTTCCATTTGGACTTGTGTGGTTCCTTAGTTAACCTTACATTAAACCCCGATTCTCTTTCTTCCACGTGTCCTTAGGTTTCATAAATAGTGATGAGTGTGCCTTACCACTACTGTACCTTCCCAGTTGATTCGTAGAGTTGGTTTTTCTTGACTCTACGATTCTTTGATGTTGGTGAGTAGAGGTTGGGTTACTTTTCTCCTTTATGAAACCCAGACCAGTGTGAGATCCTTTACTTCTCTGAATATAACTAAAAACATTAGAACAAGGTTGAAATGGCTCTTCCAACTGTGAGGATTTCACAAAGGTAATGCCTCTACCAAAACTTGAGGCATTACTAGTGCTAGTTTCCATTGTCTTTTCCACACAAGGTTCTGAGATGAATTCCCAAAGCTTTGGACACTGTTACATCGAATATGCTTCTCCCGATAGAGAGCGAGGCGATCCATGGATGATGAGGATTTGTTCCATGCAGAGATAGTCTTCTCTAGATCCTCAATTTTAGAGGTTAACTTAGACTCTCTTTGTGCATTGAGTGTGTTTGTCTGTTTTAAAGTTTCATTCTCAGCCACAAGCTTCGACAAAAGATTGGTACTTAGAAGGGCTGTTTCAAGCTCTTCTTGAACTCTCTTCTTTTCCTATTGAAGAAGTGAATGATCTTTAGACAAGACTCTGAACCACTTCATGTATTGATGTAGATCGATGGTTATGCCATGCAAAGCGCCTCTTAAGTCACTTATATCTACATCAGGAGAATTAAAATCAAATACCTCATCGAGACTTACATCATGTATGTTTAGGCTTTGTTTGTCCTTTGCATGTTTGGCCATTAAGCACAGATTGGCCATGTGTTGTTCTTCCTCATCTCCGGAGTCTGCATTTGAGTCATTATCTGAATCACTCCACGATCCTCCAAAGAACCAAGCCTTTGTCTCTTTTACGAGGCCTCTTGGTTCCTTTGTATTCTTTCTTTGCATTTAGAGATTTCTTCTTTGATAGGCTTGTTGCAGTTTGCAATGAAATGACCAGCTTTCTTGCGGTTGTAGCATAAATCATTCATTTGTTCCTAGTAGACGTGAATTCTTTGACTTTCTTTTAACTTCGGGATTACGCCTTGTCGCATGAACCTTCTTAGTCTCTTTACCGGCAAAGATAGCAAAGTCATCATCATCGTCTTCATCATCATCGAGTCAATCTCAAAGATGACTTTTGATACACCTTCATTTGCCTTGAGAGCAACACCCTTATCCTTTCTTCTTCCTTCCGATAAGGTTTCGGTAGCGTTGGGTCGGCTCCCATTAGTAGGTCGAGATTTCCATACGATTTGTTGAGCTGTCATCTCATTAAGATTCTTTGATTCTTTTATTCTTTGTGGTCTTTGGATCCCACACGCTTTCGGTGAGGGCTCTCATGAACTTTATGGTTAGATCCTTGTTAGGATAGATCTTTCCATACGCTTCGTAGAGAGTTGAAGCGAAACGTTGAATCTTTCATGGAGTTGCGATCACGTTTTCTCCTTGCATATGTTTAACATTTCATACTACTGTGTCAGGAGAGACTATTTGTTCTCTCTGACTTCTTCAGTTCCTTCGTGCATGATCAGCAGTGCTTCCCAAACTTCCTTAGCTGTTTTGCTGTTTACAACATTTTTAAACAGATCATCCTCTAAGGATTGGAACAGGATGTTCTTAGCCTTCTTATCAAGTTGGACAGCTCTCTTCTCGTTGTCTGTCCACTCTTCTTTAACTTTGATCTGTATACGGTTTGGATCGTTAGTGGTTGGTGCAAGCTTGGTTGGAATATAGGGCCCATTTTGAACGGTCTCAAATAGATCTTCATCTATTGAGTCCATGTATGCTTACATCCTGACTTTCCAGTTAGCAAATTTATCCTTGTTGCACATTGGTGGCTTGTTGCCTCCCCCAGTTCTGGATTCGCTTGGTACGAGTTCCTTTGGATCTACTAAAGCTTGTAAGCTGTAAAATAGAACATGCTGTGATACCAATTGTTAGTTCCTAGTTGGCACAATAGTTATCTAGAAGGGGGGGTTGAATAGATATTTAAAAATCTTTTCTTTTTAAACTAGTTCTTTGAAAGTGAGTAAAACTTAGCGGAATTAATATTAGTTTTAATCTTCTTTACCAAGCACTGGAGTAATGAGGGTGAGGCAGTTATAACAGTTATAGCAGTTTTGATGTGAACGTAAATGACACAGTCGTTTTAAGTGGTTCAGAGCACTTAAAGCTCCTAGTCCACTCTTCTACTCAACGAGTAGGATATCCACTAAGGATGTCTATTACAACTTCTGAATCACACAGATTCCTTCTAGACCAGTAGTCTAGGAACTTCTTAGTTCACTCTTGAACTCTTCAAGTCCAAAGAGACTTGGCTTTCTTACACGATTCACTATTTAACTCTTCAAGTCCAAAGCAGACTTGGTACTCTTCTTCATTGATTGATGATGTTGTGTTCTTGATGGTTGCTACTCGATCATTTGTAAGCACTTGTTCTAAAGAACTGAGTAGCTGAGCAAGCTTTGCAGTATCTCAGATCGTAGAGTTGAGCTTGAGAGAGATGTTTACGTTGTTTGTTTAATGCTTGCTTGATTCTCTCTTATCTGTCTGATCTGTATATATGTGATGTTGAAAACTATCCGTTGGATCCATCCGTTGTGGCATTAAATGCGTCTGAACTTTCTGTACTGTAATGGAGACATTTCTCGCATCTTCCGAATTCGCATTCGCCCATCGACACTGCAGTTTGCTTTCTCACCTACCACCTGAAAAGGTGTTTTGTCCCTTTTACCCATGGTACTATCCTTAGCTTCTTCAATACGCTTCTTTGTTGCATACTAAGGATATTTCATATATTCTGGGACTGATGAGCACTGCAGCATCTGGGATCCATTCCTCACTTATTGAAAACACAGATCATAAGGCTCGACGTTTTCAGACATGAGATAGATGATGCTCTACGATTTGGATCATGGTGTTCTACGATTTAGATCGTAGTGTTTTGACATCTTTGCATACTACGAAGCTGAGAGCACTACGATTTCCCTTAAACCTTCACACACTACGATCTTCACTTGCTCGTGTTGTTGACTCTACGTTCCCGAGAGCACACTACGATCGTTGACTTGTAAACTTCATGTTTCCTTCAGCATACTGCGATCGTGGAGTTGGCTCGAGAAACGTTGGGACCACTCTACGATTTCCGAAGAGTCCCCTTCAAGGCAGGCACACTACGATCTTCAGGCTCTACGTTTTCTGCCTTGACTCCTGCAATGTTGATCAGATTGATGCACTACGATTTCTTCAAGACTAATCTATTACATCTTAAGATCAACCTAATAGTTTTGATCTTTCTATCTATACATTCTTTATCAGAATGGTACATGTTGAAAGATTAGATCAACCTAACAATTTTGATCTATCACTAAGTCCTTGTACATATATTCATTTAAGGACCTCACAAATAATCATGAACATATACATTAAAACATCAAATCATAATATGCATTCTCCCAACAAATATCACAATAAAACTCGATGGATTTCTCCAACCCATCACTTACATACTCTACTTGAGTTTTCTACTAAGTTTATAACCTAGGTTTCACATTTCTAATGTTTATAACCTAGGTTCTGATACCAACCTATAATTTTTAAAAATCGGGTCCTCGACCTGGTTCTACCATCACGATAAACTACAAACATCCACCTCCAAACAATATACGATAAGTAAAATGCGAAATATAATAAACGTACGTCGTTCATTCAAAAGTTGTTACTAGTCCCAAGATTCGATAATCTTAAAATATTCTTACAAACAAACCCTAAAGTATATATTAGGGTTCATATTAAATAACAGTAATTTAAACTAAGCACAAGGTAAAATCTGCTTCTTGCCACTAGTCTACATCTTCCCATTACCCTTGTCCTTCCCTGAGGTCTCGGGCTTAGCTACAATATATTCATGATATAGCAAGGATGAGCAACAAGTTTGCTCAACAAGTTTAAATACAACAATTAGGATATATCATAATGAATGGAAAATATCTGACAATGGATTCAACAATATGAATATCGCAAGCAAGGACAATGTTTACTTTTAGAATAACTGCTAGTCAAATAGACTTTGAACTATAACACTCCAATGAAATCAATAGTTAATTGACCATTTGGTTACTGGCTATAGAATAAGTACTTGAGGGGATCAGCCTTGCGTACACTATGTACATGCATAACATTTAAATCTGTTCTTTGTATCTTATATTAGATACCTGGGGTACTCCCCTATTATAAGAGGGGTGTTCTTTCAGTCTAAGAATCCTTACCATCAATTGGTTTGGATAGCTTTTATAAAACTTCATAGGCTTGTCTGACTGGACAAAGGTTCAGACTCTATTTACCACAGTTCAAGAATTATTTAACTTTAAATGATGTACAAGTGCAATACTGTACGAGCTCAAGTGCATTAAGTGCGAATATCAATAATATCGATGTGGAATAATTGTAAGGTAATTAAACAACTTAATAACATGCTTGGAAATAAGATTCAAGCTTAAATGAATAACTTTCAATTCAACCATATCCTGCTCAATGCAATATGAGAAGGATAGGAAAACTTTCACAAACTCAAAGTTGTGTAAGTTAGGAAACTTGCAAATAATAATTTCGGATACTTGCTCAATATAATTTAGGGTAAGTTTAGGGAAACTTGCTTAACAAAAGTAGAGTTCAAGGAACTTTTATAAACATATACCTATTTGCACAAAATAAAGGTAGTGCGCTAGGTTTAGATACTTGCCTGTTTGTTCAGCTACAATAAAATACTAGCTTTAATTACTTGTGTCGAAACGACCTAACGTTATCAAGTCGATCAATTCAATTAGTATGTCTAAAATAATATGTGTTTACACTTACACAATCAAGTCTTCATATAACATGCTTCTTAACACATTACATGGCACATTGGTCACATATTACAAGATAAAGAGATTATGTAAGCATGCCTTAAATTTCAGAACCAAAAACAAAGTCTGGCAAAAATCAGCAGAACAATAAGCAAATTGCTTTTGTCTAGGCTTAGGGATTCGCTTGTTGCTACCGTCCTCGTCCTTAGATCTCAAGGTTGAGTTATTCTTTCCTTTCGAATTCAGTCCAACTCTAACATACCAATTACACATATATTTTAACATACATACATGCTAGAGTTTCACATATAACACATGACCATTCTTGATTCTATTATTTCAAGTTTAACTTATAAGTTATATGTCATTAAAACATAAAAATCATGAAATTATCATGCTTAATACATATGAATCATGTTTTGGAGTAATATAGCTATAACATGACATCTTATTACTTTAGTATCTAAGTACTCACATAATATGCAACTTATGTTTGAAAACATGTCCAAGGTTGTCTTTGAAATCATTGTAGCATGAATGATGTAAGATAGCACATATAAGACAACTTCAAAACTATTTATCATAAGGAGTTAAGTCATGTTAACCTCCTTTCAAGATCAGAATCTAAATCTTTTAGGGTTCATGTTCATTAGTATTAACTAAGCTTTTCTTTTCAAACCAATTTCTAGCACAAAGCTTGTCAAGTTGGTCATGGATACAATATCTATGGATCACATATCATGCTCATTTAGGTTCCAAATCAGTCATGTATATGGTCTCGTAAGTTCAGAACTCGTGGACACCAGTTTTATACAAAGTTAGTTTTGAAAACTTTAAGTTTTGCTACAACTTTCTTGTTAATCTAAGTTGATTACTTCATATCACATACAAAACTTTACATAACATGTTATACTCCTCTATAGGTATATATCTAAGTCATAACATCAATTTAGTAACATATATCACAAACAGAAACCAACAACTGGTTCGAGGAGAATGGTAGCATTGCAATGAAGACCTAATCTAAATAAGTAGGCAATTTGCTGCCTATACGCTTGGAGACAAAACTAATTTTTGTTACTGCAAGCGGCAATTGCCAGGTTCTGCATTAGAGACAAGCTGACTTTGCTACGTTACGGCGCTTCAACAACCTATCAAGTAAAATCCTTAAAAACATTGCTTCTAACATATCTCAACACACTTATAAGCATCTATATTACTAAGAAACATAACCCAAATCAACTAACAACCAATTCATGCTTATTAAAAGAATCAACCCATTAAACAATTTATCAAAAATGAAGAATGGAAATGGAAGTTATACCTTTGTGACTCAATTCAGCTGCTATCTATCAATCTACTCACTCTTAGCAAACTAATTCTCAACAAATTGTAACAAGGAAGATGAGGGTCTTATTTATAGAAGATTGATTATCTAGCTAATGCCATTACCTCACAAATCAAACCAAAGGATTTCAAGAATGCAAAAGGGTTAAGAGAGAGTTGGCGATTCCACTCATGAATCCCACTCCCCATCCACTAATTGCTCTATGTTTGAAGAATTTGAGATGAAGCTAGGCTAGGCTTGCTAGCATTTCATGTGGGAAGAACATAATGGGCTCTTATTATGGGGCAAGGAGATAATTTTCAACATTTTGAAAAAAGAATGAAATGCTACCATTAGCTTACACTATATATACACATAATATAAACTTTGGTTATAAAATATGTCTACACAATTTATTTCATATAACATAGGGTATAATAATTTAAAAGGGCACACAATGTGTTTCCCAATTACAAGGTATCTAGTAGTGCACATACATATAACAATATTATTATGCAACTCACATGAATGCAACTAACTCTTACTATATAGTCTATATATATATATATATAGAGATATTAATGTATCACCTTGTACTATATAAAATATACAATTAACTATCACATAATAAAGGTTTACTATATTGCATGCTTGCACAAATAAATCAAGTAAACATATAATCATTTTATAAACTATTAATCTATTACAAATTAATTATTATTTATCCACTAATAATTATTAATTAACACATTATCAATTAATTACTCCTAATTGCAATTAATCAAAATGTTCAACTCTTGCTACTATATTCAAATAAATTGAATATTTAATCAATAAGAATCCTATCAATTTCTTGATATTAAAACTCTTAGGGTTAGTCCACTAATTTAAATAATCAATTAGTGACTCCCTTTAATCATTTCATAAAATCACATAACCACATAAGGTTTAAATAAACTCACAAAACTAACTCGTTAAAAATTAAATCACATATTTAATTAATAAGGAGTATAAAATTCATGGTCGTTACATCCCCCCCCCCTTATAAAAATTCCGTCCTCGGAATTGTGAAAATAAGGTTACTCAAATAAAAACGGATAATTCGCTCTCATTTTCTCTTCTAGCTCCCACGTAGCTTCTTCGACTGCATGATTCCTCCAGAGAATTTTAACGTAATGGATAATCTTATTCCTCAGCTTCTGTTCCTTCCTATCTAGTATCTGGACAGGAACTTCTTCGTACGATAAGTCTTTCTCGACTTGAATTGGTTCATAGGAGATAACGTGCTTATAGTTCGGTTTATACGGCCGCAACACTGACACATGAAACACGTTGTGAATGTGCTCAAGTTCAGGAGGTAATGCTACCTCGTACGCCACTTCACCAACTCGCTTTAAAATATCGAATGGTCCTATGAACCTAGGGCTCAGCTTGCCCTTCTTCCCAAAATGAATCTTCCCTTTCCAGGGAGATACTTTCAGAAAAACATAACTTCTTACTTCAAAATCTCTCTTCTTACGATGTAAATCCGCATACTTCTTCTGGCGATCTTGAACGGCTACTAATCATGCTCTTATCACCTTGATGATTTCTACCGTCTGTTGTACCAACCCTGGTCCCAACAGTCGACGTTCTCTAACTTCGTCCCAGCATAAAGGCGTTCTACATTTCCTCCCATACAGTGCTTCGTACGGTAGCATTCCAATACTGGCGTGATAACTATTGTTATACGCAAACTCTACTAATGGAAGGTGATCCTCCCAACTACCCTTGAAGTCCATCACACAAGCTCGGAGCTTGTCTTTAAGTGTTTGAATTGTTCTTTCGCTTTGCCCATCGGTCTGCGGATGATACGCGGTACTCATTCGTAATTGTGTCCCCATTCTTTCTTGAAGACTCTTCCAAAAGTTTGACGTGAAACGCGGATCTCTATCTGATACAATAGATACTGGCACCCCATGTCTCGAGATAATTTCCTTGACATATAATTTGGCTAATTGGTCCAAACTATACTTAATCTTAATCGGCAAAAAGTGAGCTGACTTAGTAAGACGATCTACAATCACCCATATGGCGTCGTGTTCTTTCTCATTGTTCATTTAAGTCCCAACACAAAGTCAATTGTGATGTGCTCCCATTTCCATTATGGAATTTCCAATGGTTGTAATAACCCGCTTGGTCGTTGGTGTTTTGCCTTGACTCTCTGACAAGTTAGGAATCTATTTACGCATTCTGCAACCTCTATCTTCATGTTTGGCCACCAGAAGTGGTGACGCAAATCTTGGTACATCTTCGTGCTTCCTGGGTGTATCGAGTATCTCGTACTATGCGCTTCTTGTAAAATCTCTTCTCTCAGTTCTGGTACTAATGGTACCCAAATTCTTCCTTCAAATCTTAGCAGTCCAGTGCTATCGATCTTAAATTTCAACTCATCACCTTCAGTCAATCGCTTCTTGATGTTAATGCAATCTTCGTCATTTTCTTGTGCCTCTTTAACCTTATTTAATAAAGTCGGGCTCGCTGACATTGTAAATAATTGCTCGTCGGTCTCCATCGGATACATAATTTCCAAATCTAGTCGTTCGAAATCTTTCACCAATTCTTCTTGAATGGTCAACTTTAATAACTTCTCTCTACCTTTTCTACTCAAGGCATCTGCCACAACATTTGCTTTACCTGGATGGCACATAATTTCACAATCATAATCTTTGATCAATTCTAACCATCGGCGCTGCCTCATGTTTAACTCTCTCTGCGTGAAGATATACTTCAGACTCTTGTGATCCGTATATATCTCACACTTCTCGCCATACAAATAATGCCTCCAGATCTTCAAGGCAAAAACTACTGCTGCTAACTCCAGGTCATGAGTCGGATATCCCTTCTCATAATCTTTCAATTGACGTGAAGCGTACGCAATGACCTTGCCGTGTTGCATCAGTACACAGCCAAGACCCTTGTGTGACGCATCACTATACACTATAAACCCTCTCGTGTTGTCTGGTAAGGCCAACACAGGTGCTTGACTAAGCCTCTTCTTCAATTCTAGGAAGCTTTCCTCGCACTTCTCCGTCCAAACGAACTTAAATGTCTTTCTGGTAAGATTGGTCAACGACGATGCTAATTTCAAAAAATCCTGAATAAATCTTCGATAGTATCTCTCCAATCCTAAGAAACTCCAGATTTCTGTCGACATCTTCGACTGCTCCCAATTGATAACCATTTCTACCTTCGCTGGATCTACTGAAACACCATTCTTGTCGATAACGTGCCCTAAAAATTGCACTCTCTGCAACCAAAACTCACACTTGGAGAATTTTTCATACAACCTCTCCCTTCTTAATGTCTCCAACACTATCCGTAGATGCTCAACGTGTTCTTCATCCGTCTCTGAATACACTAGGATGTCATCTATGAATACGACAACAAACTTATCCAAATACTGTTTGAATACTCTGTTCAACAAATCCATAAATACTGCTGGCGCATTCGTCAATCCAAATGACATTACCAAAAACTCAAAGTGTCCATACCGAGTTTGGAATGCCGTCTTTGGAATATCTTCCGGCCTCACTTTTAGCTGGTGATAACCGGTCCTCAAGTCAATCTTTGAAAAGTACTTTGCCCCCTTCAACTGATCAAACAAATCGTCTATCCTGGGCAGCGGGTACTTGTTCTTAATGGTGACCTTGTTCAACTCTCGGTAGTCGATACAAAGTCTTAGCGACCCATCTTTCTTCTTTACAAATAAGACTGGTGCTCCTCACGGTGATACGCTCAATCGAATGTATCCCTTATCTAACAACTCTTGTAATTGAGCCATTAGTTTTTTCATCTCTACAGGTGCCATACGATACGGCGCTTTGTATACCGGTGCTGTCCCTGGTACCAAATCAATGACAAACTCAATCTCTCTATCCGGTGGCAATCCCGAAATCACGTCTGGGAAGACATCAATGAAATCCCTTACTATAGGTATCTGACTCAGTTCACCCTCGACTCGTCGAGTATTAATTATGTGAGCCAAATAACCTATACAACCCTTCCTAAGCAATCTCTGAGCTTGCACCATCGTCAGATAATGAGATTGTCTCGGCGATTTACTATTGTAAAATACCACCTTCGACTTATTCGGAGTCTTAAGGTGTACACACTTCTTCTTACAATCTATAACTGCTCAGTGAACCGATAACCAATCCATTCCAAGGATTACATCGAACTCCCCCAAACGAATTCCAGATCAAATCCACTTTGAGCTTAAATCCTCGTAATTCAAGATAACAATTCCTATAAATGTATTCTACGAATAATTTCCTTGTTCGCTACTTATACGCTTATAGGGTGTTCTAATCATTACGGGTAAGTCTAACTGCTTTAGCAAATTCTTCAAAAACAAAAGAGCAGGTAGAACCCGAATCAAATAACACGTATGCATCTATATCATTGATCTGAATGATACCTGACACCACATCCTTAGATTCCACCGCATCCTGTACGATCATGTTGAACATTCGTGCCATTGGTCTGTTAGCTTGACTGGCTGGCCCTCCACTATTTAATCCATTGTTGTTGTTGTTGCGATTGCATTTAAGTCGCATCGCCTTTTTTCTTCTAAGTCCTTGATTTGATGGTTTGTGGCTCCACACAAGAAATATCCTCCCTTCTGCTTATTCGAACACTGAGAAGCCATGTGCCCCGGTTGTCCACCACGACAGCAAACACTCTTTCCCTTCATACACTCCCCCGAGTGACTCCTCCCACAGTTGTTGCACTTCATACTTTTCTTAGCCTCCCCTCCGAACTTATTTCCTCCAGAGGATTGGCTCTCCATCCATTTATGCTTGTTGGGGTTGCTTCCTCCACTGCTTCCCCCTTTCTGACCATCCTGACCGGTCTTCTTCTCTTGTTTGAATCGAGCGATGACTTCATTGCCTCCTTTAGCAATGATAGCTCTTTCCAAAAGATCAGAGTAAGTCTTAATCTGAAACACCACCACTGCCTTCTGCACCCATGGTTTCAGTCCTAATTCGAACCTCCTTACCTTCCTAGCCTCTGTGTCAACTTGATGTGACGCGAATCAGGCCATCTCATTAAATCTTGCCGCGTACTCTGCGGCAGTCATACTATGTAAGACCCCGAAATTTTTTTAAATTAAAAGGAATTTCCTTTATTTATTATTTTGAAATAGTAAGGGTTGATTTGATTAATGTGGATAGTTAAGGGTTAAATACGCAAATATTTCAAAATAAGCAAGTGGTTATAAAATATTCATTTTTGTCGGGGAATATTCGTTTGGTCGTGGAATATTCATCGTGCGGGGAATATTCGCATGCGACGCGCCATAAGCCGTGTGTGTGGGCCCCATAACGTGAAAGCGATTGGATGAGGAAAACGACAAAGTTTGGGTGGTTATAAATAACTGGCGTAGTTATTACAAGTTAGATCGCTTGGAATACCTTGTGGTTAAAATACATGTCTGGCGCGCGGTTGCACAAAGAGCAACACTGTATTGCAAGATTGTTGAATTATTGATTAAATGACGTAAGATGGCACTACTCAATAATTTTCACAAAGAGTTACTTTTTCAATATTTTATTTTATTGATTCAATAATTCTTTGCGTTGATATTTTATATTATCATTGTTCAATAATTGTCACCGCACAATATTTCCCATTATCGGATCAATAATTCATATTATTTGAATAATATTATTAGATAACATTATTGGCAATGTCTAGAAAGTTCATAAGGAGAGGTTTGGTCACCTAATAATTAGCGCCAAAGAAGGAGAGATCCTTATTGAAAGCCCCCTCTTTCCTCGGAACTACCGGTTATTATAATTGTGATTACGTAATATTATTTGTGAATAATTAATTATTGATTCATATGATAAGGAAATATTTATTTTATATGAATATAAATGATGGATTTATTTATGTGGTTATTAATGAAGGAATTAATGTTGAGGTGTTTTATCAAGATTTTATCTGGATTGAGGTGTTAAAAATCAAATCGGGGTTTTGAGATATATTATGGGGTTATAATTTTTAATCCGACCGCTGGATTGTGGTAATTTTTGGGTATGTTATACATACATAAGTTGAGTATATGTCCACAAATTTTGAACCGTTAAAATGCACGAATGATTTGTTGTGAATTTTAAGAGGTGTCTTGATTCTAAATTAGGTTTATAATTGATTTTGGTGGAAAATTCTAGAATTGAGTGGGCCCCACTTGTGGTTGGTGAAGAAATGTGCTGAATTTTATTTCAAATGTGGTGGGTGGGAATAGTAGCAGGTAAAGCCATCAGGTTGCAGGTTAAGTCTGCTTCGGCGTGCTAACATTTTCCTATAAATAGAGGGCTAAGTTAGAATTGAAAATCACACCAGAAACAAAGTTTACTCTCTTTCTCTCTCTATATTATTGAGCGTATTTTGTGAGTATTTAGATACTTTGAGAGTTCTTTGTTCAAGATAAGTTTCATTCAAGATCACTTGACCTTTCCTTCCGGCATGATTCTTTGAGGTAAGGGATATTATTTTTTTCAGAATGATATTATTTCTTCAATATCATTATCTTTGAAATGTTGATCCGAAGTTTTATTAAATTTGGAACTTTTTCATGTCTGGTTACTATTCATGAGTTACTATTCACGAGTTACTATTCATGAAGTTACTATTCACGAGTTACTATTCACGAGTACTATTCATGTAAGCGTGAAAATGTTTTTTGTGGAATTTCTATCTTTTGGTGCTCTGAGTTACTATTCACGTATACTCACGGCATTATTCACGATATCAAGACCTATTCACGATACTCTGGACTATTCATCGAAAAAATAAAATTTCTTCTTTTCGTCCAAAATATCTATTTTGGATACTAGCTTCGATTGTATCCATGTTTTGATCATTCTTGAATTTTACACCACTATGATTATTTTGAGGTATTGTTGATACGGATAAAACAAAGTACGAATCCTTAATCCTTGTCATTTTGTTTCAATCGGATTCGTTCTTTAAAATATTTTTCATCATCCTCGGTCTTAAATGATGATATTATTGAATATCTTTGGCCCAGTAGTGCAAATGAATGATTTCAAGAATATCTTTGCCTCAGAGTGCAAAGATGAAATGTGTTGAGATGAACATGACCGATTGATGAATATCTTTGGCTCAGAGTAAAAAGATGAATATTTGATTTGAGATGAATATTGATTGATGTTACAGGATAAAATATTGATGATGGATCGTTAAATTCATAGATTATAGTAGATTTCATTCTCACGTAACTCTTCTATGAATTATTATTTCATTACGCGAATATTGATCTCGAAACTTGTTGTACTATTGTATTCTATCGATTTTTCCTCGCTGGAGACTAACGATAATTTGTTGTATATTATCTTAGTCATAGTATTCTTCTATCGGGCTAGTTGAGCTCACCCTTTTCCTTGTTGTTCCATTTTTCTTCTCGTGAGGCGAGAATGTAGCGAGTACTAGTCGGGGTATGGAATGAAGGTTCTAGAGAGAGTTGTTTAGTAGTCCTCACCATTTTGTAAAATAATGTATCAATAAATGTGATGGGAATTTATTTGAGTATAGATATTGTCTAAAAGATAATATTTGTATTTAAACTCACAGCTTTCTTGTTGTAATAATAAAGTTGTAGTTGTTTCGCATTACGTATTTTGGCACTCGGAATGGGTGTGGTGTATACCTATTTTGGGGCGTCACAATTGGTATCGAGCTTAGGGATATGATCTCCAATGAGATCGGGGAATAGAACTAGAGGGAGAGACGAGTAAATCCTTCGCTAAGTGTGTCCTACCTAAGCTTATTTGTTAGTTGGTCAAGATATAGGGATATTATGTGATTGATTTCCTTAATTAACCCTTGTTTTATGACAAGATTTGAGAATGTCGAATGAGAATATTAATAGTGGAGTAAATGAGACCGTGGAGATGCTGTACTTACCAACGAGGAGAACGCGTAAACAGTCGGCAATGTTCCTCCCGTGAACAACACCACCGAAAGCGAGATGAGGAACGAGGGGGTGTTTAGAAGTTTTTGCGCTCATGCAAAATCGACGAGGAGACTCGTGTTCAAAATACTGAGGAGGAAATGATAGCAATTCACGGTGGTCACAAACAAGAAGTTCAAAGAGTTGGGACCACTGTAATTGCAGGAAAGCCGATCCGATTAAAGGCGAGACGTGGGTCAAACAAATTACCAAGATATTCGATGTCTTGGGATGTACGGAGGAACAGAAAGTTCCATTCGCTACTTTTATGTTCCGTGGTAAGGCGATTCATCGTGGAATCATGAAGCGTACCCATCCAAATTTCGACTCAAAGATGTCATGGGAGCGTTTGAAGCAGCTCAATGACAAGTACTTCCCCGAAAGTATTCGTCATATGAAGGAAGTGGAGTTTATTAGACTAGAGCGAGAATAACATGACGGTGTCCCAAAGACGAGGCGAAGTTCATGGAGTTATCCAGTTCAGACCTCATTTGGTGGAGAATGAGGAACGATGACGCGGATGTTTCTTAGAGGTTTGAAACCCGATACGTCGGTATCTCATTTTCTCATAAATTTTCTCTATTCAGATGTTGTCAATGTGGCTCATTTGTTAGAAGCGAGATAACGAGTACGCTTCAACCGAAGGACCATAACCAGATCATATCAAGATAAGCGATCATCGTAATAACGATAACCAATGGAGAAAGAAGAATACGGACAAAGGCGGTTACCACTCGGTGGTAATCGTGGCCATGAAAATAGAAGAAGCGAGTCGGGAGGAGATTTTAAAAGAGGAGATTCAACAACGACCATGTGAAGACGCCGGCGCCAAAGAGAATGGTTCCAAGGAGGAGAAAGACCATCGGTCGACATGTTACAAATGCGGGAAAGAGGGACATATCATTGAAACCCGCCACAACAGCTCAAGGTATTCTATAATTGTGGAAAAGAAGGACATATCGCTCGAGATTAGACGATATCGAAACCAGTCCAATGGAATGGTGACTCGTAGGATGTCCCGAAAAGTCAAAGTCAACGATTCTCGAAGAGCGCTTTGTCGTGACCTCAAAAAATGCGAGGAACCCGAACGGTTAGCACGTTTAGTTAATTATAAATTCTTGCGAAGTTTATACCTTACTAGATACCGGTTCTACCCATTCTTTTATCTCTCTTGCTTTGCGCTCAACGCTTGAACTTGACTACACGGAGAAATTAGACTTTGACCTATTTATGGAGAATCCATTAGAGAAACTTTCATTACATCTATTGTTTTGAAATCTTGTTTGATTCAGTTGGCACTATCACATTACCCGTTAACCTTATTTCTATAGAGATATTTGCTTTTGATGTGATTTTAAGGTTAACTACTCATCATGCCAAATTGATTGCTTTTGTAAGGTTGTTAGTTTTCATATTCCTAAGCAACTCATTATTCAATTCAAGCAATCAAACCATTGTAATCAAACATTTTCATATCAAGCCATGAAGTCATTCGTTTATTACTTGATGTCAAGTTTTCTTAGTCCATGTTATGGATTTGAATAAAGACACGCCGATTTGAATAATATTCCTGTTGTTATTGATTTTTCCCGATATATTTCTGAAGAATTTCTTGGCTTACTCCCAAAGCTCGATATTAGATTTTGTATCGACTTTGAACCCAAGACAAAACTCATTTCTAAAATCTCATATAGAATGGCTCTATTGAACTTCGTGAGTTAAAAATTCAACTATAGAATTTGGTACCGAGCCTTTATCTTGTGACTTCCTTTGGAATTCACCTGCTTTACTCTCTATAGGGACGCCATATTCGCGTGCGATAGTAAAGCGATAGGTGTCATTGTGACGTGCTATCTAAGATTGGGATATGAGTCACAATTGAGAGCAACCTAAGTCGATGAATCGAAATACGTAGCTTTCAGGCTTAGTTGGTTATTATCGAGATTCGTTGAAGGATATTCTCGAATCGCTATTCCATTATCGCAAATGACTTCGTAGAGATACAAAATTCAAATGGAGCAAGGAATGTGGGAAGAGCTTCAAGAACTCAAGAGAGACTCATTTCAAAGACATGTTCTCGACCATGCCATCCCGAAAAGCGAACGTGGTAAATGGCGTGTTGAGTAGAAGATCGTATATAAGTACGAAAATACGATATTGTCAAAGACTAATTTCAGATAATTTACAAATAATAGAGATGGAGATGAAAACTCTAGGTACCCACGTGATGATATAATGAGTATAATCGACTTTAGTTAAAGTCGCTTTCAAGCCACCAACCCGGAAATGATGCGTATGAAGAGGAAAGTACAAGAAGGAGCTATTCCTAAGCGAGAATTGATGAAGAAGGAATACTTGAGTACACTCTGACTTTGTGTTCCTAACGACTACTGATTTGAGGTACAAGATTATGATGGAGGCACACAATACACCATTTGTAATCCATCCTCGAAGTACTAAATGTATCGTGATCTTCACATACATTTTGGTGGAACAATATGAAGAGAGAGATTGCAAAGTTTATCTCAATGTGTTTAACTTGTCAACGTGTAAAAAGCGAGCATCTAGTACCTAAGGGTCCGTTGCAACCACTTGAGATTCCTAATGGAAGTGGGAACACATTACCATGGATTTCGTTCACGGGTCTTCCTACGGTTTCTCAAGGCATCAATGCTATTTGGGTTATTGTTGATAGATTAACCAAATCGCTTCATTTCTTCTTGATACGGAGACTTATTCCCTTGAACGCCTTGCTAGTATGTACGTGAATGAGATTGTGAGGTTGCATGGCATGCCCGTATCCATAGTTTCTGGATAAAGGACCCAAGATTCACTTCATGATTTTGGGTTAGAAAGCTATGGGCACGAATTTACGATTCGCTTTGGCATACCATCCTCAAACCGGATGGGCAATCGTAAAGGACTACTCAAACTCTTGAAGATATATTAAAACTCCGTGTCCTAGATTTCAAAGGAAGTTGGGATAAGTACTTGCCATTGGTGGAATTCTCATACAACAATAGTTATTAAACAAATATAGGCATGGTTCCATTCAAGCATTATATGGACAAAATGTCGTTCTCCAATATGTTGGGATGAGGTGGGTGAAGCAACATTGTTGGGACCCGAGTTAGTACGTATGACTAATGATTCGACAACGATATATAAACCAGACAAGATCGACAAAAGAGTTATGCGGATCTTCATCGAAAGGATGTGGAATTTAATGTAGGGGATCATGTATTGTTGCGAAGTTGCTCCATGGAAGGGAGTTACAAGATTTGGGAAGAGAGGAAAGCTCAAATCCACGATTTATCGGTCCATTTCAAATTCTTGACCGAGTAGGAAATGTAGCCTATGTACTTGTGTTACCTCCAAGTATGTCTCGTGTTCATAATGTGTTTCACATATCCGTATTTCAGAAAATATGTGAAAGACCCGAACCACGTTATTGAGTTAGAACTGACGAGATAGTCCAAGACTTAACGTATGAGGAGGTACCGCCAAGATCTTGGATAGGAAGGAGCATGTCCTACGCCAAGAAAGGTCATACCACAAGTTAAAGTTTTGTGGAGGAATCATGCTATAGAGGAAATGACTGGGAATTGGAAATGGAAATGAAAGCGAGGTATCCTCACCTTTTCAAACACTGTATACGTGACGCCAATTTCGAGGACGAAATTTCATAAGGAGGGAGGTCAGAAGACCCTCAAATTTTTTAAATTAAAAGGAATTTCCTTTATTTATTATTTTGAAATAGTAAGGGTTGATTTGATTAATGTGGATAGTTAAGGGTTAAATACGCAAATATTTCAAAATAAGCAAGTGGTTATAAAATATTCATTTTTGTCGGGAATATTCGTTTGGTCGTGGAATATTCAGATCGTGTCTTGGAATATTCGTATGACGGCCACAGCAACCATGTGTGGGCCCCATAACTGAAAGCGATTGGATGAGGAAAACGACAAAGTTTGGGTGGTTATAAATAACTGCAGTAGTTATTACCGTAAGATCGTTGAATACCGGTGGTTAAAATACGATGTCTACGCGGTTCGCACAAAGAGTGCTTACCAGATTTACAAAGATTGTTGAATTATTGATTCGTGACGTAAGATGGCACTACTCAATAATTTTTCACGTGAGTTATCGCTCAATATTTTATTTTATTGATTCAATAATTGTGCGTTGATATTTTATATTATCATTGTTCAATAATTGTCACCGCACAATATTTCCCATTATCGATCAATAATTCATATTATTTGAATAATATTATTAGATAACATTATTGGCAATGTCTAGAAAGTTCTGTCCTAAGGAGAGGTTTGGTCACCTAATTGCGCCACCAAGAAGGAGAGATCCTTATCGGAAAGCCCCTCTTTCCTGAAACTACCGTCATTATAATCATGATTCGATTATATTATTTATTTGTGAATAATTAATTATTGATTCATATGATAAGGAAATATTTATTTTATATGAATATAAATGATGGATTTATTTATGTGGTTATTAATGAAGGAATTAATGTTGAGGTGTTTTATCAAGATTTTATCTGATTGGAGGTGTTAAAAATCAAATCGTGGGTTTTGAGATATATCATGGGGTTATAATTTTTAATCCGACCGCTGGATTGTGGTAATTTTTGGGTATGTTATACATACATAAGTTGAGTATATGTCCACAAATTTTGAACCGTTAAAAATGCACGAATGATTTGTTGTGAATTTTAAGAGGTGTCGGATTCTAAATTAGGTTTATAATTGATTTTGGTGGAAAATTCTAGAATTGAGTGGGCCCCACTTTGTGGTTGGTGAAGAAATGTGCTGAATTTTATTTCAAATGTGGTGGGTGGGAATAGTAAGGTAAAGCCATCGTGTTGCAGAGTTAAGTCTACTTTGCGTCTTAACATTTTCCTATAAATAGAGGGCTAAGTTAGAATTGAAAATCACACCGTAAACAAAGTTTTCTCTTCTCTCTCTCTATATTATTGAGCGTATTTTGTGAGTATTTAGATACTTTGAGAGTTCTTTATCAAGATAAGTTTCATTCAAAGATCACTTCCGACCTTTCCTTCCAAAATCACCGATTCTTTGAGGTAAGGGATATTATTTTTTCAGAATGATATTATTTCTTCAATATCATTATCTTTGAAATGTCGATCCAAGTTTTTATCAAATTTGGAACTTTTTCATATCTAAGGTTACTATTCATGAGTTACTATTCACGAAGTTACTATTCATTAGTTATTATTCACGAGTTACTATTCACGAGTACTATTCATGAAAGCGTGAAAATGTTTTTTTTTTTGGAATTTCTATCTTTTGGTGTCTGAGTTACTATTCACGATATCTGACCTATTCACGATATCTGACACTATTCACGATACTCAGACTATTCATCGAAAAATAAAATTTCTTCTTTTCGTCCAAAATATCTATTTTGGATACTAGCTTTGATTGTATCCATGTTTTGATCATTCTTGAATTTTACACCACTATGATTATTTTTGAGGTATTGTTGACATGGATAAAACAAAGTACGAATCCTTAATCCTTGTCATTTTGTTTCACCGGATTCGCTCTTTAAAAATATTTTTCATCATCCTCGTCTTAAATGATGATATTATTGAATATCTTTGGCCCAGTAGTGCAAAGATGAATGATTTCAAGAATATCTTTGGCCCGTAGTGCAAAGATGAACAGTGTTGAGATGAATACGACCGATTGATGAATATCTTTGGCTCAGTAGTGCAAAGATGAATATTTGATTTGAGATGAATATTGATTGATGTTACGTGGATAAAATATTGATGATGGACCGTTAAATTCATAGATTATAGTAGATTTCATTCTCTACGTAACTCTTCTACATGAATTATTATTTCATTGCGAATATTGATCCGAAACTTGTTGTCTATTGTATTCTATCGATTTTTCCCTCGCTGGAGACTAACGATAATTTGTTGTATATTATCTTAGTCATAGTATTCTTCTTCGGGCTAGTTGAGCTCACCCTTTTCCTTGTTGTTCCATTTTTCTTCTCGTGGAGGCGAGAATGTAATGAGTACTAGTAATGGGTATGGAATGAAGGTTCTAGAGAGAGTTGTTTAGTAGTCCTCACCATTTTGTAAAATAATGTATCAATAAATGTGATGGGGATTTATTTGAGTATAGATATTGTCTAAAAGATAATATTTGTATTTAAACTCACAGCTTTATCATTGTAATAATAAAGTTGTAGTTGTTTTACGTACCATGTATTTGGCGACTTCGAATGGGTGTGGTGTATACCTATTTTGGGGCGCCACATACTACCTTGCTTCAGCCCGAAACTTAACTTCCATATCCTCGTCACAGATTTTCGAGAAGTAATTCTCGAGGAATAGCTCCTTAAATCTCTCCCAAGGAATAACTCCTTCGCTCTACTCGGCCCCTATTGGCTTTCCACCAATAGTTAGCTTAGCTTCATCATCATCATAAAAGTGAAAAACTCGTCTTTACGTGCTTCCTACCACTCGTATGCGACCTCAAACACCTTCTCCATTTCTTCTATCCATGTTTGGGCTTCAATTGGATCCAAGGTTCCCTGGAACTCAGGTGGTCCTACCAATTTAAAGTCCTTAAAGCTAGCAAAGTGTCATTCCGGCCGCCTCGTCACTGGCGGGGGTCTGTTTTGCATTGCCTCAGTTAACAGGTTAACGAAGTTCTGCATTGGATCAACATTTTGCCCTCCACCATTGTTAACGGATCCTTCCTCCTTCTGATTCTGCTGAAGTCTCCTAGGCGGCATGATCTGAGGAAAGGAAGAAACAATTAGGCTTTATGTGATATGTTATCCATGTTAGCATTAAGAAGTTTAAGACGTCTATCAATCATTCCGATTTAAATAAACCACTTCAATATCACAATAAAACTCGATGGATTTCCCTAACCCATCACTTACATATTCTACTTGAGTTATCTACTAAGGTTATAGCTTAGGTTTCGTATTTCTAACATTTATAACCTAGGCTCTGATACCAACCTGTGACGGCCCCAAATCTGGGTCCTCTGACCCCGGTTCGGTCATTACGATAAACTACAAACATCCACCTCCAAACAATATACGATAACTAAAATACAAAATATAATAAACGTACATCGTTCATTCAAAAGTTGTTACTAGTCCCAAGATTCGATAACCTTAAAATATTCTTACAAATATACCCTAAAGTAAATATTAGGGTTCATATTACATAACAGTAATTTAAACTAAGCACAAGGTAAAATCTGCTTCTTGCCACTAGTCTACATCTTCCCTTTACCCTTGTCCTTCCCTAAGGTCTCGGGCTTAGCTACAATATATTCATGATATAGCAAGGATGAGCAACAAGTTTGCTCAACAAGTTTAAATACAACAATTAGGATATATCATGATGAATGGAAAATATCTGGCAATGGATTCAACAATATGAATATCGCAAGCAAGGACAATGTTTACTTTTAGAATAACTGCTAGTCAAATAGACTTTTAACTATAACACTCCAATGGAATCAATAGTTAATTGACCATTTGGTTACTGGCTACAGAATAAGTACTTGAGGGGATCAGCCTTGCGTACACTATGTATATGCATAACATTTAAATCTGTTCTTTGTATCTTATATTAGATACCTGGGGTACTCCCCTATTATAAGAGGGGTGTTCTTTCAGTCTAAGAATCCTTACCATCCATTGGTTTGAATAGCTTTTATAAAACTTCATAGGCTTGTCTGACCGGACAAAGGTTCAAACTCTATTTACCATAGTTCAAGAATTATTGAACTTTAAATGATGTACAAGTGCAATGTGAGGATCCAGAATTTTTTGAATAATTTTTTTTAATTTTTTTTTAATTTTATATTGATTACCAATATATACAAGTCTAGAGAAGTGGTCAAATTGTGTATTAACTAAGGAAATATGAGTATAGTTGTGCTTAACAGAGAATAGAAACCTTAAACTTAAGTCCGGATAGGGATTCGGTAGAAAATACGGTTATAAAAATGGTATTGATGAATATGTGTTTGTACGATATAGAAGTGATAATCAATGATTGATCAGATAGGGTATAAACTTAGTAAACCCTAATAAGGGATTAGAAATCTTAATCGAATGTTGGATAACCCTAGTTTCCATTTTAGAAACCCTAAACCCTGATAAACAAACCCTAATCCTAATTAGGGGTAACACTAAGAGTTTGGGATATTAAATATTATCACAAGTATGTAGATGTAAATTATGTATAAAATTATCAGTGAAATCAAGTGAGAAATAACAAACCTTAATTAGTAAACCCTAATTTTAGTTTTCGAGAGTCCGAAACCCTAATTCGGATATTCAAAACCCCAATTTGGGAATTTAAAAGTTAAGTTTATTTGGCTAAGTGTAAAATGTATGGGATAAATGAGAAATCTCCAAATTGCCCTTCAAATTATAGGGGAAAAGACCAAATTGACTTTAATAGGTGCGAAATGACCAAAATGCCCTTTTTCTTAAAACTTAAGTAAAAGATATACCAAATCTTTGGTGACTCATCAATCTTGGATATCAACATGTGTTATATATTTTAACAAATCTGATCTTGTGGATACCTTGCAAACCTTAGATACAATGAATCAAAAATCTATGTTTATAAGTTAAGTAAAAACTTTACTTTACTTTTCATTTTGTCCAAACCTTTCTCTCTCTTCATTTTCGAAATTCTAGAGTGAGAGAGAGTTTAAATTTGAGCCATGATCAAGTCTTAGCAAGCCAATAACAGAAAACAAAGATCAAAAATCAAGATCAAAGCATAAAAGGTATAAAAACCCTAAATTTATAAATCTATGTGTTTGATGTTAAAGTATGTTATTTGTTTATTAAAGTTGTGTTAAGAGATGTTATTTAGTGATCCAAGATGTAACATCAAGGATCCATAACATCTAGAAGCCAGAAAATCAATTTTTCAAACTGACTTAGAACCCTAATATTGTTGTCTGACAATCCAATGTCAGAGCTCATAGATCTCAACCTGTTAATGATTTGTTGTATTTTAAGTTATAGACTTGTTCTTTGCCATAAGGAGAGTATACTGGAAGTGGAATCACATCCGTACCATGTCTAGATCTCAAGATATTAGCAGTCAAACCTCATTGACCGATCATGGAAAACTGCCTTCTGGGCAGTCCAGAATTCCCCATATGGTCTGACAGTCATTTTCAAGGCTTTAGATCATGCTGTTGTTTGCTAGTTTGACCAATGTGTTGTTGTTATGTTGTAGACTGGTATGGAAAATACACATACAAGACATTATAATACCCATATCATGTATAGGATCCAAGATATTGTGGGTCAAACCTGCGTTGACCACCTATTTTTGTGAAATCTGGAAAACCCAAAAAGTTGTAGAGCAAGTTTTCTGACATGGTTTGACCATGTCAGATCTTTCTCATGGGATGATGTTATAATGTTATGATGCTATGTAGTTGTACCCTGTCATGTGATCTACACTATGGAACCATTGGATTGCACAAAGAAAACACAGAACTCA
Source organism: Panax quinquefolius (assembly GCA_020205615.1). Taxonomy (NCBI): domain Eukaryota; kingdom Viridiplantae; phylum Streptophyta; class Magnoliopsida; order Apiales; family Araliaceae; genus Panax; species Panax quinquefolius. Next base: position 79,704,844 of record CM035151.1, on the reverse strand, counting down.
ACTTATAAGAAACCAAATTAGGTAACTAACAACTGTTCTTCATTTCTGGAAAACCCAGAAATGAAGAACTACTGCTGACAAGAATTGGGAGGCTTAGATCTTACAGATTTGATATGTTTTGGCCATAAAACGTGCTGGAGATTATAGTATTACAATAATACTACAATTCTAGTACACTAGACTTCCCATAAACACAATGAACAAGAAATTAAAACCGGTCAAACTAGCTACCTCGAACTCTGACAAGGTTTCTGGGTTTATGTTCAAGAACACCTATAGCGACGGTTCTGTCGCTATAGGACCCTTTAGCGACAGTTTATTTTCCAAAATTAATATTTTTAATAAATAATTAGTATTAAATGGTTTTTAATTATTAAAAATACATAATAAATTCCGAAAAATTAATTTCAAGTCTGAAAAATAGTTTTTAATTATTTAGAGTATATTTCATAAATATTTAATATTTTTGGAATATAAATGGTATTTAATTTATTTAATTATAATAGTAAATAAATTATTTAAAAATGATTTTAATACATGAAAAATCATGAAAAATTATATTATGGTATTAGAAAATATTTTAAGTTATTTTAGTGACTTTAAATATTTTGTGATGAATTTCATTAATTAATCAATATTAATGATAATTAGTTTATTTAATAAATATATTAAATAAATTATGGAAAAATAAAATTAATGATTTATAAATCATATAAAAATTATTTAAGGGTTATAAAAATATTTTGAGTTATAAAATATAACTTTTGATATTTTGTCATGAAAATATTAATATTTTAATATTAATGTCAATTATTGGATAATGGATTTAATCATATAAATGTGATTTTAAGGTATTAAAATACTTTGAAATATTATAAATATATTATAATACTATGGTATGATTTTCATTAATATTTAATAATAAATAAATATTAATGATAAGGGAATAAAGTGGTATTTAATTTATATAAATAAGTTATAAGTGATTGAATTTTTTTGATAAATAGTAATAATTATTTATAAATTGTTATAAGCTAGGAAAAAATAGTTTTAACTAATAATTAAATTATCTAATAGAATTGTGAAGTATTTAGGCAGAGTCTTTTTAGGATTAAGCTCAATAATTATCCGATTAGGCAATCGGGCTGTCAAAATAGTATCAAACTCAACTCAAACTGTAATAGTTTGACTTGAGGTTAGGTCTTCTATGTCTTATAGACCGATAGGATTATGTGATAATGTGTTTAGGTTATTTTATAATAGTAATTCACAGTAATACATTGTGATGATATTATTCTAACTTGGAGATCAATATTATTAATATTAGGTCTTCAGACGAAGTTAAATAGACTGTATAACAATAGTCGACAATACAGGCAAGTTTTTTCGTACTTTGTGAAACTTTATAATTTCAATGCAAGTTCTTCTTTACTTTGTGCAAACCTTATATTGCCAATGCTAGCTTCATTTAAATTATTTTATTAAATGAAAGTTTTATATCTATTAGTTATGATCTGGTGATATACAGTGTATATGATTTTTGTTATTTATAGGTTATGATTTCTTGTTCAAACATAACCAAGTCATATGAGTTATTATCATGGAAAAATGTGTTTGATTTGATATCAAAATATAGTTTGTGAGAAACCAATTTTGTTTGGTACCGATATATATATCGACATGACATTATTATGATCGTGATAGGTAATAGGGTTCCATGTGTTCAAGCATTTATAACAATGACCGGAGGTTATTTAGATAGGATGATATACATACTCCTAGTTTGTTTGGTTGAGCGGATTAACCCGGGTTACTAAGTCTATAGGACTGACAGTAATTCGTAATGTCCGGGGTTTGGCAAATAAACCTCAGTATATGTTTATGACACTACTCTGAACTTTATGTTCATTTATTTTAGAATTGATATATGTATAATATTCGTTTATTGTTCAAAACTTGCTGAGCTTTCTGTAGCTCATCCCTGCAAATATTTTTTTTCATTTGTAGATAGAAAGAATATATTCCAGAAGTTCCGGTATTGTGGATAAAAGGCTTAAGACATGGATATTTGTTGAAAACTATAATGTAATAGTAACAATATATTATTTGTTTAATGTAATATTAGTTTGCAGTATTTAGTTGTCATTCTAATGGAATTAGAAAAGTGTACAGTGTCTATATGAATTATATATATCTGAATGATAGCATTAACAGACATTGGTCTCTGATGCACTGAGGTAGCGCTTCACTCAGTTCCAAGAACTCTAACATTAATACTATGGAGGTCAGATATATATAAGAATTATAGATATGGAAGAAATATCTATAAGATACTGAACTTGTACATCCAAGTGAGGGTACTTAGTTACAATGATTGTTCTGACGAGAACTACTATTTACTATGAGTACTGTAAATCTTGGATTTATAGGAATTATTATCTTATAGAATATTTAAGTGAGCACCAAATTGGCTACAGTGAATGTAGAGAATTTGGGGGTGTCACATGCAAGACTGTACGAGCTCAAGTGCACTAAGTGCGAATATCAATAATATCGATGTGGAATAATTGTAAGGTAATTAAACCACTTAATAACATGATTGGAAATAAGATTCAAGCTTAAATGAATAACTTTCAATTCAACAATATCCTGCTCAATGCAATATAAGAAGGATAGGAAAACTTTCACAAACTCAAAGTTGTGTAAGTTAGGAAACTTGCAACATAATAATTTTGGATACTTGCTCAATATAATTTAGGGTAAGTTTAGGGAAACTTGCTTAACAAAAGTAGAGTTCAAGGAACTTTCATAAACATATACCTATTTGCACAAAATAAAGGTAGTGCGCAAGGTTTAGATACTTGCCTGTTTGCTCAGCTACAATAAAATACAAGCTTTAATTACTTGCGTCGAAACGACCTAACGGTATCAAGTCGATCAATTCAATTAGTATGTGTAAAATAATATGTGTTTACACTTACAACAATCAAGTCTTCACATAACATGCTTCTTAACACATTACATGGCACATTGGTCACATATTACAAGATAAAGAGATCATGTAAGCATGCCTTAAATTTCAGTACCAAAAACAAAGTCTGGCAAATCTGCAGAACGGCGCAGCTGCTGTGACGCCCCCAAAATAGGTATACATTACATATTCTGAGTCGCCAAATACATGGTACAAAACATAAATACAATCTTAATTATACAACAAGAGAGCTGTGAGTTTAAATATAAATACTCTCTTCTAGACAATATCCACTCTCAGAATGAGTCCTCATTACATTTATTGTCACACTATTTAACAGAATAATGAGGACTACTAGCTAATACTATCATCCGGACCATCACTCCGTTCCCCGACTCGTCCCAGCTATGTTTTCATTTCTCAAGAGAATAAAGAAAAAAAGGGTGAGCTCAACTAGCCCAAAGAAGAAATATTATGACTAAGATAATGCGTAATAAATTATCATTAGCCTTAAACAGTGTTAAACTGATACAATATAACAAACATCAAGTTTAACTGTAGCGAAAACAAACAATCCATTAGAAGAGTCAAGTAGAGAATAAAATCTACTATCTTCTATGATTTAAAAGGTTTTTCATGACTTTTATCGTTGAGACTCAGCTTAATAAATAATCCATCTCATTGAATCACCCCTGCACTACGGCCAAGGATATTCTTTAGTATCACGACCACAATTATCCATGCACTATGGGCCAAGAATATTTGTGTATTCATTAATGGTCATGATCATGCCAACAACTGTCCATCAATGCACTACGGGCCAATGAGGACTTTTACCACATCATTTGTAACATTACAGTCATGGATCACACCGAATAATCCTGGTCATAATCATACCAAGTCCATCTATGCACTATAGGCCACATATGACTTTCAAAAAATATAAATATGAGGATGATGACAATGATATAAGAATTCAATAAAACAAGTTTAAGAATTAATTTGTCCAAGAACCAATAACGCCCAAATTGTCAACATGATCATTGCTTTGTAGAGTAAAATTCAAGAATGCTCGTAAGAATATTTCTATGAAAAGATATCGGATGAAGCGCAATTATCAAGGATATTCCACTAATTTCATGGAGTATAGAAGTCAAAACTTTAACCAACCGAGTATAATAAAGAATGGAATAACAAAAGAAATCACCTTGATGCGGTACTTCACATAGGCATGTTATTCCAATGTATACTAAATAATCTGGAACGTGTCGGTGAAATTACATGACCGATGGATGTTCCAAATGTAATAATAAAGAATGGAATAATAACAAATCACCATGCATGCGGTACTTGTGATGTATGCAAAGTTATTCCAACAGTAATACCAATAAGGACTAATCAGTCCCATAAAATGCACCGACAGGATATTCCAATGTAATAATAATAAAGATTTTAACCAGTCCCAGTAAAACGCATGAGATGTGATATATTCCAAATGTAATAATAAAGATTTTAATCAGTCCAAAAAAACGCATGCATGTGATATTCCAAATGTAATAATAAAGATGGAATAATAAAAGAATGTCACCAAGTATAGGTAGCTCACATGATATCAAAGTTATCCCAATGTAATAATCAAGAATGGAATAACATAAGTTCTCTTCATGAATACAAAAGAATAACACCCCTTACGAGTACAACAAATAATATTCCCTACCTTAAGAAGAAGAGCACTAGAAATATAAGTAGTGAAGTAGCAAAATACTTTCTTCTTTCTCTCTATAGTTTATCTCTCTGGAGTTTCAGTGAATTCGTAAGAAAATAATGAAGGAATGAGCTTCTATTTATAGAAAAATGGACTGCATGGTAACTAACTCATGAACGGTCCAGATTGATTTACTTTAATCTGATGGTTCATATTTAAAGTAAAATCTTTTAAATAAAATATAATATATTCTATTTATAATCTAATAAAGCGAATAATAACTTTATAAAAGATTTTACTATGCAAACACTATGCAGTACTATGCAAACACTATGCATAATAAAATATAATATATTCTAATTATTGTCTAATAAAACGTATAACTTTATAAAAGTATTACATTTTATATAAAAAAGATTTTACTATACAAAACACTACGCAGACATACACTATGCATAATAGAATATAATATATTCTATTTATAGAATAACTTTATAAAAGTATTTTGTTTTATATTAAATGATTTTCTCAGATTATTACATTAATAATACCAACAAAACCGAGTGACTTATCACGTAAGCATCAATAATTAATACCGTGCTACTACTATGCAACCACGCCAGATTCTTTATTTTTAACATCGGGTGTTTCAACGAGTTAACAGTAAAACTTCCGCCATTATTTTCATAAAGTATTTTTGTCGCTTTCTCAATCCAACAATAATTCCGCTTGTGGATCCACCAATGATTGTCTTGGTTGTCTTTAATATTCCCTGTTAAAATGAATATTCCCACCAATCAAATATTTTATAACAACTTGTGTACTTTGCAAAATTTATAAATATTACCCACAACTAAAACATTATATTAATTTCACTCCATAATATTCAAAAATAATATTTATAGAAAATTCATCTTTATTCAAAAAGTTGGGGTTTTACAAATTGCTACCGATGCAGAAGCTTAGGGGATTCGCTAGACTTACGCTATCCGTCCTCGCTGCACCAAGGTTGAGTCAGCCGCTTTCTTCTAATTCAAATTCAACTCTAACATACGAATTACACATATATTTTAACATACATACATGCTAGAGTTTCACATATAACACATGACCATACTTGATTCTATTATTTCAAGTTTAACATATAAGTTATATGTCATTAAAACATAAAAATCATGCAATCATCATGCTTAATACATATGAATCATGTTTTGGAGTAATATAGCTATAACATGACATCTTATTACTTTAGTATCTAAGTACTCACATAATATGCAACTTATGTTTGAAAACATGTCCAAGGTTGTCTTTGAAATCATTGTAGCATGAATGATGTAAGATAGCACATATAAGACAACTTCAAAACTCTTATCATAAGGAGTTAAGTCATGTTAACCTCCTTTCAAGATCAGAATCTAAATCTTTTAGGGTTCATGTTCATTAGTATTAACTAAGCTTTTCTTTTCAAACCAATTTTTAGCACAAAGCTTGTCAAGTTGGTCATGGATACAATATCTATGGATCACATATCATGCTTATTTAGGTTCCAAATCAGTCATGTATATGGTCTCGTAAGTTCAGAACTCGTGGACACAAGTTTTCTACAAAGTTAGTTTTGAAAACTTTAAGTTTTGCTACAACTTTCTTATTAATCTAAGTTGATTACTTCATATCACATACAAAACTTTACATAACATGTTATACTCCTCTATAGGTATATATCTAAGTCATAACATCAATTTAGTAACATATATCACAAATGAAACCAAAGAATCGGTTTCGAGGTGCAATAGCAATTGCTTGGCCGCACTTATCTACAATAGGCGCGCATTAGCCACGTCTTTGAGAAACAGAACTAATTTTGGTTACTGGTAAGCAATTGCTACTGCAGTACTGCGATTAGAGACAGTAGCTTTGCTCTGTTCGGCAGTTCAACAACCCATCAAGTAAATTCCTTAAAAACATTGCTTCTAACATAACTCAACACACTTATAAGCATGTATAACACTAAGAAACATAAACCAAATCAACTAACAACCAATTCATACTTAATTAAAAGAATCAACCCATTAAAAAATTTATCAAAAATGAAGAATGGAAATGGAAGTTATACCTTTGTGACTCAATTCAGCTGCTATCTATCAATCTACTCACTCTTAGATAACTAATTCTCAGCAAATTGTAACAGGCCAGATGAGGGTCTTATATATAGAAGATTGATTATCTAGCTAATGCCATTACCTCACAAATCAAACCAAAGGATTTTAAGAATGCATAAGGGTTAAAGAGAGTTGGTGAGAGTTAGTGATTCCACTCATGAATCCCACTCCCCATCCACTAATTGCTCTATGTTTGAAGAATTTGAGATGAAGCTAGGCTAGGCTTGCTAGCATTTCACGTGGGAAGAAAAGAATGGGCTCTTATTATGGGACAAGGAGATAATTCTCAATATTTTGTAAAAGGAATGAAATGCTACCATTGGCTTACACTATATATACACATAATATAAACTTTGGTTATAAAATATGTCTACACAATTTATTTCATATAACATAGGGTATAATAATTTAAAAGGGCACACAATGTGTTTCCCAATTACAAGGTATCTAGTAGTGCACATACATACAACAATATTATTATGCAACTAACTCTTACTATATAGTCTATATATATAATATATAGACATATTAATGTATCACCTTGTACTATATAAAATATACAATTAACTACCATATAATAAAGGTTTACTATATTGCATGCTTGCACAAATAAATCAAGTAAACATATAATTATTTTATAAACTATTAATCTATTACACATTAATTATTATTTATCCACTAATAATTATTAATTAACACATTATCAATTAATTACTTATAATTGCAATTAATCATAATGTTCAACTCTTTGCTACTATATTCAAATAAATTGAATTTATCCTATCAATTTCTTGATATTAAAACTCTTAGGGTTAGTCCACTAATTTAAATAATCTATTAGTGACTCCCTTTAATCATTTCATAAAATCACATAAACCACATAAGGTTTAAATAAACTCACAAAACTAACTCGTTAAAAATTAAATCACATATTTAATTAATAAGGAGTTTAAAATTCATGGTCGTTACACGAGTAGTTTATAATTTTCATGTCCAATTATTATGTTTGCATAGAGTTTTTCATTATGATAACTTTATGTTGAATTAAAACTACAAAAACTCTATGCAGACATGAAAATTGGACATGAGTGTATTTGAATTTCACTTATTTGTATTTTGACCCTCAATAGTGGGTAAAAATATAAATATGTGAAATTCAAATACACTCATGTCCAATTTTCATATCCATCTAGAAGAGCTCTTAAAACTATGAAACATATCAATATATGAGATTGGATAAAAATATAAAAAGATTTAATTTATTAGACATCTATCCAAAAGGATTATCACTAATAATTATTTCACGTGACTAGTAATCAAAAAATCGACGAAAATATTCATAATATATATAGCCTAGTTTTTCCACTCAACATAATGTATGATTCAGGTAAGGAAGTGTTTGGTGGAAATTTAGATTATTATTTTAAAAAAAGTTTTAAATATGGAAAAATGAATAAGATTTAAATGGGTCAAGATTAAGACTTGGCTAACGGGACAAGATTAATGGGTTGTTTGATAAAATTGAATGAAATGGTTCTGAATGTTTAACTAATTTGAATGAGCTGAATAATGAATGAACAAAGTTGTTTGATAATTAATACGTCTGAAACATCTGAATAACAGTCTTTTCTTATTTTACCCCTCTAAGCTATGCTGAACAAGTATATAATTTTGTTTGAATGTATTAAAAAAATTTAAATACAACATTCATTATACAATAAATAAAAACAAATAATTAAAACAAATTATTGAATAATTCAAACAATTTTAATCTAAGTTTCATAGAAAATAAAAAATGTAATGAGTTAAACAAATATGTCAACATAATAATAAAATTACTAAAATTACAGTAATTTCAATGAGTCGCTTTATAGTTCACGAGCAATTTAGTCACGTAGATTCACCAGTACAAAGTACCTAATAGACAACACTTAAACCACAACGTTTTTATAAAAAAACGTTGTGATTTTTTTTTCCACAACATTTTTAAGAAAAACGTTGTAGATATATATGCAAAAAATGTTATCTATTTAAAAGGACATTTTTTTTGTTTTAACTAAATAACGTTTATTTTTTTAAAAACGTTGTCTATGAAGAAAAACACGGAGCTAAAAATCTTTATCAATTTAAAGAGTTTTCTTTTCTTTTCTTTTTCTCGCCCTATCAGCCCTCGCCTCTCTTCCTTCTTTCTCATTCCTCCATCCTGTCTCACAAATTCCAGATTCAAAATCATTCTCTCCCCCTTCATTTTCATGGTGGATTTTACACTCAAATGCTTACGCTTAGGGCTCGATTTTGACCTAGATTCTAACCCCAAATTCTCATGTCGAAAAGATTCATCACCTAAACCAGACTTTCGACAACCTTCAACCTCCACAAATCTGCTCCCTACAATTGAATTTAATTCATGACGATGATTTTTGAATCACCCACGGTAGGTCCGGGTCCGTAAGTTTGGACCTCCTCGGACACTCAAGCGCCTTGGGGGCCCACACCGGTTGCCCGTGGAAGCCGAACCCAAAGGTGTCTTGGTGTAAGGTAGATGATGAGATTGAAGAGTTCTCTTCTCGGGAGGATAAGTGTAGAGGTAAATTTTAGTGGGAACTTGTTATTGTTTTGTTTTTGTGCTCTAAATTTGGTCTTGTTGTTTGTTTGGTCCCAAGATTTCTATGAAGAAGAAGAACCAGTCACTGAAGAGTCGAGAATACGTGACAAAAAATAGAAAATGGAGAACCTCTTCAAATCGACTCACGCCGGAGAGAGTTCATTACTGCGAGTCCACGACGTTTTAATTAAGGGAAACACCAAGACGAAGGACCAACTCATCGAAGCCCTAAAAACTGATCGCTGCGAGCCCTCTCCTAGGTATGTTTTAATTGATTTGTATTTCTCTATCGTAAATTTTTTAATTTTGTTTGTTTGTCATTTCCTTCCTTCTGTACTTTGCTTTCGATCACTAAATTGAAAACTTTTTTTTTTTTCATTAGAATTTAAACATCAACTTGTTCAAGAGCTCTTCTTCGTGAGAACACCTTGTGAGTTTCTTTTTTCGAATTGCTTCTCTAAAATTTTTGTGTTTAAATTTTGTTCTTTGAAATGTGAGGGAGAATTTTCTTCAATGTAAGGGAATTCTTCCTCAGTGAGAAAGATTTCATCTCATCCTAAATGTAAGTTTGTTCATGAACTTTGAAAGTCTTTACATGATCAATCAGTCTATTAATTTGTATCATGTGGCGGCAGATGGGTGTTCTTTACACGTTAATAGCGAGGGAGACGATTTAAAGACGAAAGAAATTAGTAATGAAAATGTTGTATTGTATGAAGGAGATGAAAAAATTGAAGGTGGTGCAGCAACATATTACAGAAGTAAGAATTACTGGGGATTTAGTAGCACTGGAGACTTAATGGATGATAGAAATCATGAAAACAAATATTTTACAGAAACTTTATCAAATTCATCATCAAACATGTGACGCCCCCAAAATAGGTATACACAACACCCATTCTGAGTCGCCAAATACATGGTACAAGAAGCAAACTACAACTTCAATAATACAAATGTCGTGTGAAATACGACAATATATACTGTGAGTTTAAATACAAATATTATCTTCTAGACAATATCTATACTCAAATAAATCCTCATCACATTTATTGATACATTATTTTACAAAAATGGTGAGGACTACTAAACAACTCTCTCTAGAACCTTCATTCCATACCCCGACTAGTACTCGCTACATTCTCGCCTCCCGAGAAGAAAAATGGAACAACATGGAAAAGGGTGAGCTCAACTAGCCCAAAGAAGAGTATTATGACTAAGATAATATACAACAAATTATCGTTAGTCTCCAACAGAAAAAAATCGATAGAATACAATAGTACAACAAGTTTCGGATCAATATTCGCAGCGAAATAATAATTCATAGAAGAGTTACGTAGAGAATGAAATCTACTATAATCTATGAATTTAACAAATCCATCATCAATATTTTATCCTCAGAACATCAATCAATTTTCATCTCAAATCAAATATTCATCTTTGCACTACTGTGCCAAAGATATTCATCAATCGGTCATGTTCATCTCAACACCTGCTCATCTTTGCACTAAAGGCCAAAGATATTCATCAGTCGGTCATGTTCATTTAAACACCTGCTCATCTTTGCACTAAAGGCCAAAGATATTCATCAGTCGGTCATGTTCATTTAAACACCTGCTCATCTTTCCACTACAAAGCCAAAGATATTCTTCAGAATCATTCATCTTTGCACTACTGGTGCCAAAGATATTCAACAATATCATCATTTAAGACCGAGGATGATGAAAATATTTTAAAGAACGAATCCAAAGAAACAAAATGACAAGGATTAAGGATTAAGGATTCGTACTTTATTTTATCCATGTCCAACAATACCTCAAAAATAATCATAGTGGTGTAAAATTCAAGAATGATCAAAACATGGATACAATCAAAGCTAGTATCCGTAATAGATATTTTAGACGAAAAAGAAGAATTTTCATTTTTCTATGAATAAGGTCAGATTCGTGAATAGTGGTCAGATATCGTGAATAAAGCCGTTGATATCGTGAATAGTAACTCCGACACCAAAAGATAGAAATTCCACAAAAAAACATCTTCACGCTTCATGAATAGTACTCGTGAATAAGAATCTAGTGAATAAGAATCATGAATAGTAACTCGTGAATAGTAACTCATGAATAGTAACCCCGACATGAAAAAGTTCCAAATTTGATAAAAACTTCAGATCAATATTTCAAAGATAATGATATCAAGAAATAATATCATTACAAAAAAAAATAATATCCCTTACCTCAAAGAATCAAGATTTCTAAGGAAAGGCTCAAGTGATGTTTGAATGAAACTTGATCTTGAGAAAGAACTCTCAAAGTATCTAAATACTCACAAAATACGCCAATAATATAGAGAGAAAGAGAGAAAAACTTTGTTTTTGGTGTGATTTTCAATTCTAACTTAGCCCTCTATTTATAGGAAAATGTTAGCCCGCCAAGCGCACTTGACCAAGCACTTACGATGGCTTTACTCGCTACTATTGCCACCCACCACATTTGAAATAAAATTCAGCACATTTTTTCACCAACCACAAGTGGGGCCCACTCAATTCTAGAATTTTCCACCAAAATCAATTATAAACCTAATTTCCGAATCGACACCTCTTAAAATTCACAACAAATCATTCGTGCATTTTTAACGGCTCAAAATTTGTGGACATATACTCAACTTATGTATGTATAACATACCCAAAATTACCACAATCCAACTATCGGATTAAAAATTATAACCCCATAATATATCTCAAAACCCCGATTTGATTTTTAACACCTCCAATCCGATAAAATACTCGATAAAACACCTCAACAATAATTTCTTCATTTATAACCACATAAATAAATCCATCATTTATATCCACATAAAATAAATATTTCTTTATCATATGAATCAATAATTAATTATTCACAAATAATATTACGTAATCACAATTATGACAACCAGGTAGCCGCTCCTGTGAAGAGGGGGCTTTCAATAAGGATCTCTCCTTCTCGGGCGCCGCAATTAGGTGACCAAACCTCTCCTTAGATGTAACTTTCTAGACATTGCCAATAATGTTATCTAATAATATTATTCAAATAATATGAATTATTGATCCGATAATGGGAAATCATGCGTGCGTTGACAATTATTGAACAACAATAATATAAAATATCAACGCAAAGAATTATCAATCAATAAAATAAAATATTGAATAAGAATCACTGTGAAAATTATTGAGTAAAGTGCCATCTTACGTAAGGATCAATAATTCAACAATATCAGCAATACCGCGTCTTCTTGTGCAACCACGCCAGACATTCATCGTATTTTAACCACCGGTATTCCAATGGTCTTAATTGTAAATAACTACGCCAAGTTATTTTTAACCAACTTATATTTGTCGCTTTCCTCATCCAATCGCTTTCACATGGGGCCCACATTATGGCTACTTGGTCCGCATTTAATATTCCCTCGACAAAGATTTAATATTCCACGACCAAACGAATATTCCCTAATAATAATGAATATTTTATAACCACTTGCTTATTTTAAAATATTTGCGAATTTAACCCTTAACTATCCACATTAATCAAATCAACCTTTACTATTTCAAAATAATAAATATAGGAAATTCCTTTTATTTAAAAAATTTCGGTCTTACAACCTCCCTCCTTATGAAATTTCGTCCTCGAAATTGACGTACGTGCTGGTGTGTTTCAAAAGGTGAGGATACCTCGCTTTCATTTCGCTTTCCAATTCCCGTGTCATTTCCTCTATAGCATGATTCCTCCACAAAACTTAACTTGTGGTATGACCTTTCATACGTAGGACATGCTCCTTCCTATCCAAAATCTTGACAGTACCTCCTCATACGTTAAGTCTTCGGCTATCTCGTCCGGTTCTAACTCTATAACGTGGTTCGGGTCTTTCACATATTTACGAAGTACAGATATGTGAAACACATTATGAACACGAGACATACTCGGAGGTAACGCAAGTCTATAGGCTATATTTCCTACTCGGTCAAGAATTTGAAATAGACCAATAAATCGTGGATTGAGCTTTCCTCTCTTCCCAAATCTTGTAACTCCCTTCCATGGAGCAACTCGTAATAATACATGATCCCCTACACTAAATTCCACGTCCTTTCGATGAAGATCCGCATAACTCTTTTGTCGATCTTGTGCCGTTTGTATACGTTGTCGAATCATTTGGATCTTTTCGGTAGTCATATGTACTAACTCGGGTCCCAACAATGTTGCTTCACCCACCTAATCCCAACATATTGGAGAACGACATTTTCGTCCATATAATGCTTCGAATGGAACCATGCCTATATTTGTTTAATAACTATTGTTGTAGAAGAATTCCACCAATGGTAAATACTTATCCCAACTACCCTTGAAGTCTAGGACACAGAGTCTTAATATATCTTCAAGAGTTTGAGTAGTCCTTTCGATTGCCCATCCGCTTTGAGGATGGTATGCCAAACCAAATCAGAAATTGCGCTCATAGCTTTCTACAAACTAACCCAAAATCATGAAGTGAATCTTGGGTCACGATCTAAAACTATGGATACTTGGCATGCCATGCAATCTCACAATCTCATTTACGTACATACGAGAAAGACGCTTCAAGGAATAAGTCTCTCGTGATCGGTAGAAGAAATGAGTAGATTTGGTTAATCTATCAACAATAACCCAAATCGCATCTATGCCTTGAGAAACCTTGGGAAGATTAGTAATGAAATTCGTGGTAATGTGTTCCCACTTCCTTCCTAATCTCAAGTGGTTGTAACGGACCCTTAGGTACTAGATGCTCGCCTTTTACACGCCGACAAGTTAAACACATCGAGATAAACTTTGCAATCTCTCTCTTCATATTGTTCTACCAAAATGTATGTCAAGATCACGATACATTTTAGTACTTCCGGATGGATTGCAAACGGTGTATTGTGTGCCTCCATCATAATCTTGTACTTCAAATCGAGTCGTTAGGAACACAAAGTCTAGAGTGGACTCAAGTATTCCTTCTTCATCAATTCTCGCTCCTAATAGCTCCTTCAGTGCTTTCTTCTTCATACGCATCACCTCCTGGGTGGTGGCTTAAGCAACTTTTAACTTTATCGATTAAAGTCGATTATACTCAGATATCATCACGTGGGTACTTAGAGTTTTCATCTCCATCTCTATTATTTGTAAATTATACTGAAATTAGTCTTTGATAATATCGTACTCAGATTGTATATCGATCTTCTACTCAACACGCCGCCTACCACGCTCGCTTTTCCGTGATGGCATGGTCGTAACATGTACCTGAAATGAGTCTCCTCTTGAGTTCTTTGAAGCTCTTCCCACATTCCTTGCTCCATTCGAATTTTGTATCTCTACGAGTCACCATGATAATGGAATAGCGATTCGAGAATATCCTTCAACGAATCTCCGATAATAACCAACTAAGCCTAGAAAGCTACGTATTTCGATTCATCGACTTAGGTTGCTCTCAACTCGTGACTCATATCCCAATCTTGGATAAAGACGTCACAATGACACCTATCGATTTACTATCGCATCGAATAATATGACGTCCCCTACAGAGAGTCTCGCTTAGTGAATTCCACAAAGGAAGTCATAAGATAAAGGCTCAGTACCAAATTCTATAGTTGAATTTTAACTCCTCAAGTTCAATAGAGCCATTCGATATAAGATTTTAGAAATGAGTTTTGTACCGGGTTCAAAGTCGATACAAAATTTAATATCGCTTTGGGAGTAAGCCAAGAAATTCTTCGAAAATACGTCGGGAAAAATCAATAACAACAAGAATATTATTCAAATCGACGTGTCTTTATTCAAATCCATAACATGGACTAAGAAAACTTGACATCCGTAATAAACGTGACTTCATGGCTTGATATGAAAATGTTTGATTACAATGGTTTGATTGCTTGAATTCAATAACAAAGTTGCTTAGGAATATGAAAACTAACAACCTTACGAAAACAATCAATTTTGGCATGATGAGTAGTTAACCTTAAAATCACATCAAAAACAAATATCTCTATAGAAATAAGGTTAACAGGTAATGCGATAGTGCCAACCTGAATCAAGCAAGATTTTTAAACAACGGATGTAATGAAAGTTTCTCCTAATGGAGTCTCCATAAATAAGTTCAAGTCTAATTTCTCCGTAGTCAAGTTCAAACGTTGAGCGCAAACAAGAGAGATAAAAGAATGGGTAGAACCGGTATCTAGTAAGATATAAACTTCGCAAGAATTTATAATTAACTAACCCGTGCTAACTTCGTTTGGGTTCCTCGCATTTTGACCGGTCACGACAAACGCTCTTCCAGAAATCGTTGACTTTGACTTTTCTGGGACATCCTTTTGAGTCACCATTCACGCTGGACTGGGTTTCGATATCGTACAATCTCGAGCGATATGTCCTTCTTTTCCACAATTATAGCATACCTTGGAAGGCTTTGAACAGTTTGACCTTATATGTCCCTCCTCTCCACATCTGTAGCATCTAACTGGCGATCGTTCTCTTCCCTAGAATTTGTTGATGGTGCCGATGTCACTTTAACGCCTTTCCGTCATTGTTAAATCTTCTCTTTTTAGATTGGACATCTCTTTCCATAATATCAACGCGTCGTGCGTTTTTTTTACCCATGCATCACTCATTCTCACTGCGTCGCTTATTTCTTCTTTTAGCTCGATTCCAAATTTTATCATCTTATACTCGCCAAAGAGTGCTTCATTCGTCAAGCATCATGTATCGGGTAACAACACAAGCTTGAATCGTTGCATCCTTTTGCTCCACGATCGCTCGCAATTCTTTAGCCTTTGCTTCTTCTAACTCATGAATACGATTTTGCAATTCTATATTTCGATCATAAAATACCTCTAATAAACTCTCTTCGTGTACCTCTTCTTCCTCTTCTTCCTCACTCTCACCGTTACCTCTGCGATTATCTCTACCGCAACTATCAATTCTTCACTCACCACATGGATATCTCTAATTCCTTCTTCACCGACATCACATTATCCCGGTTGGCGATTAGAGGTGTCTCCACGATCTCATTCACTCCATTGTTAACGCTCTCAAGAGCCATTCTTAAAAACTATCATAAAACAAGGGGTTAATTAAATAAATTAACAAATCACATAATACCCCTATATTATGACCAACCAACAAATAAGCTTAGGTAGGACACACTAGCGAAGGATTTACTCGCCTCTCCCTCCTAGTTCTATTCCCCGATCTCACCAGAGATCATATCCCTAAGCTCGATATATAACCGTGGCGCGCCCCAAAATAGGTATACACAACACCCATTCTGAAGTCGCCAAATACATGGTACAAGAAGCAAACTACAACTTCAATAATACAAATGTCGTGTGAAATACGACAATATATACTCGTGAGTTTAAATACAAATATTATCTTCTGAGACAATATCTATACTCAAATAAATCCTCATCACATTTATTGATACATTATTTTACAAAATGGTGAGGACTACTAAACAACTCTCTCTAGAACCTTCATTCCATACCCCACGACTAGTACTCGCCATTTCTCGCCTCCCGAGAAGAAAAATGGAACAACATGGAAAAGGGTGAGCTCAACTAGCCCAAGAAAGAGTATTATGACTAAGATAATATACAACAAATTATCGTTAGTCTCCAACAGAAAAAAATCGATGTAATACAATGACAAACAAGTTTCGGATCAATATTCATAGCGGAAATAATAATTCATAGAGAGTTACGTAGAGAATGAAATCTACTATAATCTATGAATTTAACAGTCCATCATCAATATTTTATCCCTGTAACATCAATCAATTTTCATCTCAAATCAAATATTCATCTTTGCACTACAGGCCAAAGATATTCATCAATCGGTCATGTTCATCTCAACACCTGTTCATCTTTGCACTAAAGGCCAAAGATATTCATCAGTCGGTCATGTTCATTTAAACACCTGCTCATCTTTGCACTAAAGGCCAAAGATATTCATCAGTCGGTCATGTTCATTTAAACACCTGCTCATCTTTGCACTACAGGCCAAAGATATTCTTCAGAAATCATTCATCTTTGCACTACAGGCCAAAGATATTCAACAATATCATCATTTAAGACTGAGGATGATGAAAAATATTTTTAAAGAATGAATCCAGTGAAACAAAATGACAAGGATTAAGGATTAAGGATTCGTACTTTATTTTATCCATGTCCAACAATACCTCAAAAATAATCATAGTGGTGTAAAATTCAAGAATGATCAAAACATGGATACAATCAAAGCTAGTATCCAGAATAGATATTTTAGACGAAAAGAAGAATTTTCATTTTTCTATGAATAATAGTCAAATATTCGTGAATAGTCTTATATCGTGAATAGTCTTAGTATCGTGAATAGTAACTCAAACACCAAAAGATAGAAATTCCACAAAAAATATCTTCACGCTTCATGAATAGTACTTTCGTGAATAGTAACTCGTGAATAGTAACTCATGAATAGTAACTCGTGAATAGTAACTCATGAATAGTAACCCCGACATGAAAAAGTTCCAAATTTGATAAAAACTTCAGATCAATATTTCAAAGATAATGATATTGAAGAAATAATATCATTACTGAAAAAAAAAAATATCCCTTACCTCAAAGAATCAATTGATTTCGGAAGGAAAGGCTCAAGTGATCTTTGAATGAAACTTGTAATTTAACAAAGAACTCTCAAAGTATCTAAATACTCACAAAATACGCTCAATAATATAGAGAGAAAGAGAAAAACTTTGTTTCGGTGTGATTTTCAATTCTAACTTAGCCCTCTATTTATAGGAAAATGTTAGCCTTAGAAGCGCACTTGACCAAGCACCGATGGCTTTACTCGCTACTATTGCCACCCACCACATTTGAAATAAAATTCAGCACATTTTTTTCACCAACCACAAGTGGGGCCCACTCAATTCTAGAATTTTCCACCAAAATCAATTATAAACCTAATTTCCGAATCGACACCTCTTAAAATTCACAACAAATCATTCGTGCATTTTTAACGGTTCAAAATTTGTGGACATATACTCAACTTATGTATGTATAACATACCCAAAAATTACCACAATCCAACTATCGGATTAAAAATTATAACCCCATGATATATCTCAAACCCCCGATTTGATTTTTAACACCTCCAATCCGATAAAATACCGATAAAACACCTCAACAATAATTTCTTCATTTATAACCACATAAATAAATCCATCATTTATATCCACATAAAATAAATATTTCTTTATCATATGAATCAATAATTAATTATTCACAAATAATATTACGTAATCACAATTATGACAACCAGTAGTTCCTCAGAAAGAGGGGCTTTCCAATAAGGATCTCTCCTTCTTGGCCGCAATTAGGTGACCAAACCTCTCCTTAGATGAACTTTCTAGACATTGCCAATAATGTTATCTAATAATATTATTCAAATAATATGAATTATTGATCCGATAATGGGAAATATCATGCGTTGACAATTATTGAACAACAATAATATAAAATATCAACGCAAAGAAATTATTGAATCAATAAAATAAAATATTGAACAAGAATTACTCGTGAAAAATTATTGAGTAGTGCCATCTTACGTAAGGATCAATAATTCAAATAATATCGCGTAATACCGTGTGCTACTCGTGTGCAACCACGCGTAGACATCGTATTTTAACCAATTCGGGTATTCCAATGATCTTAACTAGAATAACTACACCGTTATTTTTAACCAACTTATATTTGTCGCTTTCCTCATCCAATCGCTTTTCCGTTATGGGGCCACACATGGCTCGCCGTCGCATTTAATATTCCCAAGCAAAGATTTAATATTCCACGACCAAACGAATATTCCTCGACAACAATGAATATTTTATAACCACTTGCTTATTTTGAAATATTTGCGTATTTAACCCTTAACTATCCACATTAATCAAATCAACCTTTACTATTTCAAAATAATAAATAAAGGAAATTCCTTTTTATTTAAAAAAATTTCGGGGTCTTACAAAACATCCCTCAAATGTATACAACGGCACGCCTCTCTCCACTCTCTCTTACTTATTTTTGTTATTGTAAATCTGCATTTCGCCGAAATACAATATACAAATGGCAATACATTTAGCAGTCTTGGGAGGCGGGTATTTGATATTTATATTTTGGTAATTAATTATTTAGTTATGTTGTGAGTAGTAGTTTTTCAAATTACATGAAACTGATCCTCCTCTATGCATGCATGTTTCAGGAAGAATTAGTTTGAAAGGATTTTAATATTATAGACGAGGCTCGTGGGGCACAACGGCCAGTGGTCATACCATTTAATTCAAGTGTGACAAATAATATCTTAGAGATACAATTTTATTGGGCTGGTAAAGGGACTACACACATTCTTAAAAGAAAACTTTATGGTCTAATTATATTAGCTATTTCGGTTACTTCCAGTAAGTATTTTCTTTTTCTCCATATAGAAATCAAAGGAAATTTCTTTTAATGTGTTTTCAGGTATATATATGACATCAGTCACTACTACAAAACAATAAATAGACAACACATATCTTTTAATGTGTTTTTAATGGAAATGCAGTTAATAATTTCTTGGGGATTTCGTAAGCATCCTCTGTTCTTGGTGGTTTCTTAGCTGACGCATATCTTGGTCGATATTGGACTATTGCTATTTTTACCACTATCTATCTTGCGGTGAGTACAGAGTAGACTAATCATTTCTGTTGTGAATTAATTACTTACTAATACATGTGGACTGCTTTTATTCTTGTAGTACGTAAATTTTTATAGTAAGTACAATCCACGGTATTTAATTAATTAGTTCTTCTCAAGGGTTTGACAGGAGTAACCTTATGTTCTACGATGAACATTTTAGTGCCAAATCAAGATCATTGTGATCAGTTTGTGCTACTTTTAGGAAATTATGAACCTGCAAAACCATGACAAATGTTTTACCTCTATACATTCCTCTACACAGGTTACCTGGGGGAAGGCCCTGTCACCCATGTTGCCTGAAGTCACAGTTCTTGCCTTTCTAAGAGAAATGTATCCTTTGATACCAGTGAATTAATAGGCCTATACGAGCTTATGGGGAAAAGGTTTGTAGTAAAGGGAAGAGGGCCAAGGATACCGGTACCACATCAGCAGCAGATGCAATAAAGTAATACTTCTCTCTATCTGTTTGTGTCCGTATATATGCATCTAATGCTTCATATTCTTATTATTGGTGTAAGCTAGTATAACAAATAGCTGTAATTTGAAGCCATGACAATTCTTCATTGTTGACTGCTTATTTTAATCGCAATGTTTCACTACTTAACGGATCACTTTCAAAGGACTATGGTTAAAATGCTACGTGGAACTCTAATGTGCTCGAATGCTTGGTTAAGATCTGATATCATTTGTCGTTCTCAAAATTGGTTTGAGTGCTTGTCATAAGTAGTACTGTAATTCATTTTTAACTAATCAATACTAGTGTTTTGACATGCTATATGGTCATCTATTGTGTTCTGGATATCTGCAAATGGGTCTCCCAATGCTCTTTTTCTCTCTCTCTTTGAGATTTTTAACAATCACTTAAGTTTCATATTTTATGTTGTTATATAGGAAGGAACTTCTGAGAGCCATTGATGTTAGGCTTGTTGCGAGCTTAAGCGATTAGCGTAAGCGAAAGCAAGTAGTAGTTAACCTTCTCTCAAGAATCTATTAGTGCTAGAGAAAAAGTTACTGCCATCCATGGTTAGTGATAGAGCAAAAGTTACTGGCGTATTTGAAAGTAGTATGCACACAAGCCAATCATGTTTGATGATAAAACATATACTTTATAACAATCTTATTCATTTATTAATAAAAAGTATTAATTTATTAAAGGCTTTTAATTATCTACATGATGCTGTTTTATAATATGTGATAAACCCATAGTTTTAAGCAATGCTTTTAGAATAATGATGATGATCATTCTAATGAGATCTAAATTCTTAGAAAGCTTAAAACTAAAATAGTTCCCAATCGTTGGATTACTAAATTGGGATTAGTGAATCCGGATAGATTGGTACATACGTTGTTTTGCTCATTGGATGAGGATGATTGATCTCATGATCATTTGTGTGGAGACACTAAAGCAAGTATGTAGGTGCTTATTGGAGAATAAGTTCATTTGACGCATTGGCTCGCTAAGGAATACCTAATGGAGTTTTACTTGCTGTCAATAGGAATTCTCAGTAGTGATAGTAGTACAAGTGATCCTTGGACTTGAGATCATCATAGTATCTTGTGTATGATGAGTTATACTTTGACTTATTCCTTAAGACCCTTAGGGTATATCAAAGGGTATGCTTGGGTATAATAAGTTGTACATGGAGATAATGTATGATCAATAAAGAATCTACCACTTCTATTAAAAGAAGAGAAATGTCCTATGTGATTTGATAAATGACAACCCAAAGAGTCCTTGGCGAAAGGCGAATGAAATTAGAAAGGAGTTTCTAATTTGCATTATTTGGAGTTGTGCATTTAAGAGTCGAAATACATATAATTAAATAAAATAAGACTTGACATAATTCCATGTCTTATATTTAATTGGGACATTGTATGGTGGAAGGATTGAATCTGTCTTGTAACTATTTACTCAAAGGTTCTTTTATGATTAATGTTGAAATCTATATTATCTAGAAAGTCGTTGATCGCTAGGAGGCTTATCCCTATTGTAGAATAAGTATTATTTATTTATATAAATTAATTGTTTAATTTATTTATTTAAATAAGATTAGAATTGTTCTAATTGATTTATTCAACCTGGTTTAATATGGAGAACCTAAAGGGTCACACCGTAAAAGGAAGAATAATTGTTTAAGAAGTTAATGGCATAATCGTAATAATATATTTATGTATATTTAATTTAATCTATGGTGATAGAATAAATTAAATAGCTTAATATTTATTATTTAATATTTTAGAAATATTAAATATAAATTAATAAGAGGAGTCTTATTAATATTATTACAATTATTATTATTATTTTAATTTCTAAAAGAGTTTAGGAA